>JANAVB010042617.1:19360051-19387551 GCA_029216955.1 Iris pallida
CCCGGTCCTTGTTTGGTTTAAGGGTTGTAACTCGGCTTTCAAATGGTTCCCAAGTCGTCGAACTCACCTGTTCTACCTGCTTTCATACTGTGTCATGGTTATGGGACTAAGTTCTGTTTGAAAGAAGGGTTACAACCGATCCTTGTTTGGTTTAAGGGTTGTAACTCGGCTTTCAAATGGTTCCCAAGTCGCCGATATCTTTGTCATGTATTTCATTATTACTGTCTCTTATAGTATTTGTCAATTCATATGGAACTGCTGTTGGTGTTTGTACTTGCTCATTTTCTGACAGGATACGTTGACAAATTTTACAGATAGCTTGGAAATTGCCTGCTAGCCTAGAGGAGACCCATTAGAGGTTGTTTAGATAGCTATTTCATTTTTGTCTGGAGTTGTATTTACTTTGTGGATTACTGTATTTGAGTTTGAGATGTATTCTTGGGTTATGTATCTTAGACACTTAGACTTCTATCTGTTGTATCTCTTTTCGATTTCATGTTTTATCTATCTTCCTTTATGCTCTACCTTAGATGTGATTGAGTTTACATTCTGCTATGTCACCCCCATTCGGGGAGTATAAACTGTTTAGTCTTATACTATTAGATGCATTGAGACCTAGGACAGCGTTCTACCGCCGACACTACGGCGTAGGCTGGGCGTTGTTACGTTCTCGTGCCCTAACCCTAGGGTACGGGTCGTGACAATTACTGTGACAAATGAGCCTGCAATATGATTAAGTATTAAAATCTCAATCCACAACTGTCTTGAAAACTCTTTTAAATTTATCTATCGCCTTTGGAACTCGCAATTGAGGTCGATCAACTTCCTTGGCCTCCTCATTTTGGGATTCTCGTCATTCTCACTTTCGAAAGGGTGAACGCTCGTGCTTGGTGAACCATCTACTCCATCACTGGATAGAACATAGTTGATAGAGTATTATAAAAGAAATATTTATTAAGGTAGAAAGGATGTGATAGGCATCCCTATAGTTGCAAACAGATAGGGTGAATTAGAAGTTTACATAACCAAAAAGATTTATTCGAATACTAGATATACGATTTTAGAGATTGGGCTATTAAACTTGGTATTAGTTATAGTGGCTTAAGAAAATAGGACCCCACGGGAGTATATTTTAAAGTTTTTTTATGAATAGAATTATTTAGTAGGCCTTGTACTTAAGATTGGACCTAAGATTATGTAGAACCATTATTGTATAAATTTGTTTTCATTTGAAGAAGATATGAGTCCATATTTCACAGGACTAGGTAAACAACTAAGGTGGATAGAATTTTATGGATACTTCCCCAAGGAATAAGTTCGGATATAGCACGATATGGGGCCAGACCCTAACCAGCAACCATAGAAATAACTAGACTAAATCTTGCTGTCTTTGGCCTAAGATGGGCTTAGATTAGAAATACTAGAGGAAGTATTATCTAACGATAGTGTCAAGATGATTAGTAATGAGTGTTAGTTAGAGTAAGAAGTTCTAAATAGAATGGATGGTCCTTTCTATACATGATAAGACTAGGAATGAAATGACCTATAACAGGCTAGGACTAAAAGGATGACCAATAGGTTTATGTAGTCATTTAGTTCAGCCTCACCTTTATACAACAGATAGTTAGAAATGGTTAGGCATACTTATAAGAAATGTATAGATTTTGTATATGTAGAAAGGAGTGGATCGCTAATAGAACTACTCTACAAGTTGGTGATGTAACTTATAGAAATATCGTATATAGTTTAAGGATTGATAGAGTTTCGGAAGAATTATGATTTTTCTATTGTTAGTTATAGAAGACTCAAGCTCTAAGTTAGAAGTCGTACCTCTAGATTTGTAACCCTGGGGTAATATAAAGCATATTGGAGAAGGGACATATCTTCTTGCATTGCTCCCATCATTAGAGGGAGTGCATGATGTGTTCTATGTCTCACGATTGAGGAGGTATGTGACTAATCCAATTCATGAGGTAGTCCATTCCGAGATCACAGTGGGACCCAATCTAATATACGAGGAGCATGAAGTTGGTATCTTGGATACTAGCGAGAAGACGCTTATAGGGCATACGATTAGATTAGTTCGGATTGTATGGAAGCACCATTCTCCAGGATAATATACTTGAGAGCGTGAAGATTCCATGCGGGAGTGATATCCACATTTATTTGAGGATTCTGGTAAGATTCATAACTTATCCCTTTTTATTATACATTATATAGTGTTATTTTAATTTTGAGGGCAAAATTTTCTAAGGTAGGTAGGTTGTTAGCCCCCTGATTTTTGGATATTATTTTTATTTATTTAATATGGATATTTAATATTAAACTATATTTTATGATCAATAATGCCTATTATAGTACTTTACCAAAGCTTTGATTTTTGAAGCACAATATTATCAATTTCTCAAATCTAGTCCCATCACGTATTTTAGATGAGTGCACCTTCAGTTTGATATATTATGTCCCATCCAAACATGTTTTCTTGTGCTATATCTTTTATATGCAACTTTAGTGGTAAAATAGTCATTTTAATCTCTACCGTAAAATTTGACTAGCTTTCCAAATTGCAATTAAGGCCAAATTCGATCCAAATCATTTGACCTAATATATGGTTATGACCTATTTTGAGACACTACACACATTCCAATGGTGTCCCACTCATTTGAGTTCTCATGTGCTATTTATTTTCAAATGGCACACAAGAACGATTAAATAGTTTTTCATAGTCAATTTCAATTCCATAAACTCTATAGGCCTAAAACTAGTTAAATTAGCTTGGTTAAGCCTATAATAGGTTACCATAACTAATTAGGAAAATTTTATATTAATTTTTAGAGGATTTTTACAACCATAATAGATTTGAAATAACCCACCATTGACTTTCTAAATTAGAAAACCCATTAATTATCCATTGATTCAAATGTATATCTTTCAAATGGTGCAACCAAATCTTACCAAAATTTTCAAAAATATTCCGTAGACAAAATATAACATATATAGCCTAAAACTTATATTTTAACCTAATATTTCAGTTGCCACCTTCCTCCAAAATTTTCAATCCCGAAATTCCCTTCTAGCCTTGGCCGCCGACAGCACCTTATGGCTTACTGGCAGTTTCAACCCCTTCCCGACCTCCCTTGATGCTCCAAGAATATTTATAGCATAGATAGCACGACCCAATTAACCCTCCATGCATTCACAACCTATTATAGTACACCAAAACAGCCCTACAATTGACCCGAAGTCCGAAATCTAAGTCTGAATTCGTTCCAACGGGTATGCTGTCACGCCCCGATCCCGGAGGATCGAAACTAGCCACTGGGTGTGATGCCGTACAAGTCTAGATTACACTTGTACAAGGCAAAACCATTACAGTTCCTGGTATTTCTCAGAAGACATCGATAACGCAGCAAAACCAAGCAAATAATTTGAAGTCACACAAGATATGAAGAAATGTATCTCTTTATTGATAATCATAATGGATTACAAGACTTGCAGCGGAATACAGAGTTTACAATTGATTACAAGACTCTTGAATAACCAACTGAATGTATACACTTGCCATTTAGGCTACAACTGAATATACCGACTTCTTTACATTGAACTTGCCAATTTGGCTACAATCTCACTGGTACAACTGAGTTCCACTGTTCCATACATTATGTCCCATATAGCAGAAGACATCGTATTGAAAGAAGAGCTTCTGCACACCCCGATTCATCAATGCCAAGCACTGATTCAAGGATTTCCTCCATAAGCAAGCACCTGAAATATTGCCCACAACGTGGGTCAGTACATCATCAATGTACTGGCGAGCGGTGCTGGCCCAACTCACCTAAGAAGAAAATACTAAGTAATCATGTTACAGAACATTATTAACAGTGGTATTTCTCGTTGCCTTAGGGTCAATTTCATGTTATAGCCGACAAGAAGTAAAGCATGCAAATCTCATAGCCAATATAATTGAATGCATACAGATATCACCCTTTGGTGATTCTTATCCACGGTCGTATAGCCATCCATGTACATTTATAAACTTACTCTGCCTGCACAAGACATTGTTAGAAACAATATCATGATTCAATATGAATATCACCATTCAGGTGATTCTTACCAACAACCGACATCCTTCCCTGTATTTGAGTAATAACTGTAATGACCTGCTCTGCCCTAGCGGAACGCCAATTCAAATGGCAAGTGCAACGACTCAAATGTGCCGTCGACCCGAAGAGTTGGCATCGACCAGATGAAGAATCGATGCAAGGCTTACATTGGCCCGTCAAGATGAATCCAGACTTAGACTTTCAAAGGCGCGCTCGGAGTATCGCTCGGCCAATGCGAACATCGCTAAGGTGGGTGGCTCCGATGAACCCGTGTTTGTTTAGCCTAGACACATAACAATACGACACTATTGCTAGAATCGCAAGGCGATAACACCACGCATGCTAATAAATGACTCAATGCACCTAGCAAAGGGAATAATCCCATCTTGTATACTTGTATAGAATGGAAAAGAATATGGAAAATGTGAGAACTCCCACACCGTACTCTACGCTCGTGCTAAGGCACAAGCTTACATTCAAGTTTCCTATACGTTCAACAATGAAACAATAAACGGTTTACAATAAAGAAACGGAAGACTATCGACATAGTCGTTCCGAGTAGAGTATAGCAACATTGGAAGACTTCGGGACCGATGGGTCGCCAAGGCGACTCCCACACGGGGAGTTGCATAATGAATGAATGAATGAACGAATAAGTGAATGAATGATGATGAACGAACGAATAAGTGAATGAATCAACGAATGAATGAATGAATACGTGAAGAATGAATGAATGTACGAACAAGTGAAAGAAAGAAATGAAAGAGTGAATAAAAGATAAGAAAATGAACGAATGGTTAGCGACAGGTATGACGGGCACGTGCAACGGGGCTCACTACTCGCGCTGCACGGACGCCAACCTGGTCGATAACGCATTATGGCTCAGATACAGCCTATAGCTCAAACAGCCGTTAAGTTAAATGACAAGTCAATACGAAATGGTCATTGACAATCGGCACGGGTGAGGGGGGAATACCATGGCCGTGAAGAAGAAGGGATTCTGCGGCACGATCGAAGGGGAGGTATATCATGGCCGGCCTAGACGGAATCAAAAAGGGGCTTACGGGCTACTTGGGTAGGGGCTCGGCCACTCAAAGAGACGTAATGCCAGACATTTCAAGAGACTATCAAGGTGTACCAGCCATCACGCTTCGATAGGTGAGAATGCCAAAGAGAATATGTCCAAAATGGCCTGTGATGCCAGCGACCGATATATAGACTAAGTAGGCTTTGCTGGTGGCAATCTACATACAAGTTCTTGCATTGAAACAAAGTAGTCTAAGTTAAATAAATAAAGCACCTTCTGAACATGCTTGAAATGTAACACACCAAATGATAAAGTACTTCAAGCAAATGAGTTAGAGAACGTGCCTACGACATGCTAGAACCTGAGGCAGGGACACGTACTTGACATTGAAAGTTTATATGAATTGTTGACTAACTTGGTTTACTTTGGACAGGGAAGGCCAGACGGTAAGTATGGGTAAGTCGTGCATGCATTTCCATGCACACACTTGAATTTGGCAACACGGGATAGATTATGAAATATGCCATAAAACTGATCCTAAGGCAAGATTAGAAAGACAATGAATGATAGACGGTGCACAAAAGTAAATAGAACGTGTTTGGTAATGATAGCATTGTGGGCGAGCTAGCCTCCCTACCAGTGCATAGCAATGTACTGATAATCCCACAGATTGCTTGCAAGAAGCAGGAGACGTCGTCGGGTGCGGAGCTTTCCTCGAACGTGCTAAGGTGCGGAGCTAACTCTGGAGCCTTGGAGTGTTGCAAGGAGCTGAAGCACCGTATACAGGACATAATGTATCGAAACATCGCCATGAATCATTCCATGTTGTAAGCCACTTGGCACGCCTTTTATGTTTCAGAGAGAGAGAGCTTGAGGGACTTGTAAACTCGGCCTAGAGCTGCTTGTAAACTTCTTGAATATCAATAAAGAATTTGAATTCGCTTCAATTTGTGTTATTTACTTTTCGCTGCAAATGGGGACACTCTGTGCGACTCTGTGACCTAGCTCAAATCGGCCGTTTCTGGGATTAGCCTTGCACGGGCGCAACCTAGGCCCGTGCGACATCACGCCTTAGCGAGGACGATCGCTCCTACGGGAGCGGGACGTGACAATAACTTACTCTGCCTGCATAAGACATCATTAGCATAGGACCTATCTATATGAAGGTCACTGGCGACACGCCATCTTGGACCGACTTACAGGTATACAGCGCCCTTGCCAGTACAGGTAGCTAGCCTCACTGCAAGTCCTGTATACCGTGCTACTACTTCAGCACTGCTACTACTTCAGCATTGGTTCCCCCCGGGACGAACCGGTTTCTAAGGCCCAGAAATACCGTTCGAGGAACCACCTTGTCGACAAGTTGTCCATGACCATGCAACTATATGCAACTTATCTGTAAAGGAAACATATAATGCATGGTAAGGAAAACTAAGTAATAACCCATCATTCTCATTCGTATTGCCATCTTGCCATCTTTTCAGGATCTTGGTGTAATCAACATTCTACATCGGCGACAGGATAATAGAATGTTGTTACCCAATCCTTTTGCCACATCTTTGATACCATACATCTTTCCAACCAACTCAAGGTACTCACCGCCCAATCCTTTGGGACATAGCATCTGTTTTAGTTTACATTCCTTTGAATGCAATTCAATACATACTCACTGCCCAGCTCTTGGGTCTTAACATATGTGTTACCAACTATTCATCGAGCCAAAGCTAGATATACTCACCGCCCAAGTATTTAGGACTTTGCCTTCACCTGTCATACAATTCATCGTAACAGTGTACAAGCATACAATTCATCTAGCAATAGCAGTTTACGTTCAGGTGATTATTATCTTTCATTATCTTTCCAAATTCCATACAAGGTGTTATTGAGCAAACTCAACAAGAAACATAGCATACTCATCCTTATTTTAAGCGTGAAGCTAAAGGATCTTTGAAGGGTTCAACACTACTCACATTCATAGGACGATTCCCGCCACAATTGGATAGCCTTCCAAGCGATCCTTCGCATAATCCCACGTCCAACTAGGCTTCATCGAACCAACCATCCATCATAAGGCGTCTTGCGGGTCGGGGCATACACTACATATATACCACTCAGAAAAAGTTTCATCCTCGAAACTTAAAACAAAACTCATCCCCAAAACTTCAACTGACTTTACATGAAACTTCTCAACGATCAACTTACACCATTCAATATTTCTCTGCAATCCTACGATTGATTTCAAGTAATGTACCATCTCGATACATCCCAATTTGACTCAACATAGTTTACCATCTTTTTGATCTTTCCTCCAACACTCGTGCAAATCTTTAGCACATGATAATCCTCTCCGTGGCTTCGTTTGAATTCAGCATACCACTTACTCGGAATCATACACATATTTTAGGCGTCCCCGAAATACATGGACTTCAGCCAAGTTCAGTGATAGAAAAAGCGAACGAGCTACGGTGTAACTTCCTTTCCGAACATTAGTAATTCTCTTCGAGCATCTCGTATAATCCCACTTGTTTATTCAATATTCCAACCAACTAATAAAACATAGATGTTGCCAATTCCAACTCGATAAATATTCCACAATCGATCCCAACGTTTTCCAAAGTATTCAGACTTAGCTATATCAAGTATTCCATTCAATTTATTGTCATTCATGCCACTAAAGTTGATAAATCCTATATCCACATTTCATTTTGATACCCCAATTCTCATCGATCGAATTTTGTGCTCGTTATCGTTCGCATCCATACACTTTGTTTGCATCTCATAAATTTCTCGATCATGATCTCTTTCAAGTAGTACCATCCTTCAAATTGTACTATCATTCCACTCTAGTAACATTTCTCGCTGTACTCCAACATTTTCTCGTATTGATCAAGCCAACATATTATTCTCTCGCATAAGCAACTCTCATATTCCAACAACATTAATCCTGAGGGTCATTCCTATTCATATTCGCTCTCGTTGATCTCGGCTACATACACTATCCTATTCCGTCGTTACACTTATCCTCAATTCTGATCCGATCAATAAAATTATTCTAACGATCTCAAGGCACTCCCATCAATTTTCGTAGCTCAATATCAGTCAACCAAATCCAACAAGTTCTAACAATTTCCGTTCCAACAAGGCAACCAAATTTTTGAAACCAACATGATCCGTCATCCAATCCAATATTATAACATCAAATTTCCTAATCTCCATTCCATTCCAAGTTTACCTTTCGACGCATCCTACTTATTCTGACTATACTCACGCAACATCAATAGGGACATCCTACGGTTTCCCAACAGTCAACTTAGCATTCAGTCAAGTCTCTATGGTCAGCTAATCTAAGCTAACCAGACATTCAGCTAACTCATATGAGATGGATAGCTATCAGGGACATACTTATCTCTTATCTGAGAGGCAACCAATTCTTATCATAGGGCAACTCTATGGTCTGACCAACTTAGGGACCTGGGACACCACCCCAATCTTATGAACTTATTCCCAACGGACAACTGAAGAACATAGCCAACCAATCTGAAACTTAAGCAACCAACCATTCTAGGCAACCAACCGACATTCTAAGAACCAACCAACATTCTAAGGTCAAGTCTTTCTACCCGTACTCATACTCGGGCCATACCCAACGGAGTCTCATTCTAGACTTACCTACAACCGACAAAATCTATCCGACAATTCTATCCAACAATCTTATGGTCACTCCCGAAGCTATCATATAAAACTTATCAATCGAATATCCAAACTTTCAATTTCCACTTGCATAGACATGGCATCACTTGTTTAATTCGACTTGTATCCTCATATTACTCACATTGTCTATTCAATCGGGTCAACTATTCCGAGTCATCATCCAACTTTGTTACTTCAATAGTTTATCACTTACGATCTCTTCCTGCAGTCTCTTCGCGACATATTTCTTTCCCACTTTTTTAAATCATCGATACGGTCTGTACTCTCTTAACCAACAAAATAAGGCAACCACATAATCGTATTTCTTTCGAGAGCATCCTTTATGAATTTTCTAGCACCCAATACCGTCATCTCTTAGCACTTCACGTTAACCATCAATATTTGTTTTGCATCATCTTCTTGTGATTCCAAAAGAAGATTTACTATTCATGTACCGATCCAATCTCTATGGCACCAATCATCTAGCATTCGTATATCGGTCATCTTAGCGGATATGAAATAACTCATTAGCTAAGTCATAATCCAACAATTCTATATTCCACCAAACTTGTTAATCATGCGACAACATCATCTACCGACTGGGTCTATTACATATCACTGCACCTCGATACTTATTTGTATTCCAGCCATTCGACTCATATAAGGAACATCTACTCTTTCGTGCATCAAGGGACAAGTACTCATTCTCTATGTCTCAAATAGTTAAGCGTCATAACTTGTTAATTCAGGACACATCAAATTCTCTCAAGCATACTGCACAACGTGCTAAGATCATCTATTCCTCAAGCCCATTCTCTACTTTTCGGTCGTCGATGTAACTCTCTGCATCTTCTAAATCATTCGTAACATCCCAATAAGCGTCTAACATCACCATCAATTATGTCGATATCCAACATGCAATTTCTTTTACTCAATTCCAACATCATTCAATATTCGGTCCTTAGTTGTTCTCGCAAAATCTTTCGATAGCAACACTACACCATCATTACCAAGCCTACAATCCTCCTTACCCAACTGATTCAAGTCTTCGTCTGAATCTAAAATTTATTTTCTTCCCAACCAAGGCATTCATTTCCTATTCTCAATTCTCTTATTACCCAACATAATGCTAACCGTCTAGGTCTAGCGATGGTTCATCCGAACATATCAAAAAAAAATCTCACAACGGGTCGTCCGACTTAACAATCAGGGGACATACCTAGCCGTCATGTATCAATCGTAAGCTCAGCTAAGATTTGATACCACCCAATACCTTATAGGTAAAGCAATCACAAAATCATAAACACATCAAGGGTCAAGGGACATCTAATCATGACGAGGGTATATGTAATATACCACTCAGAGCTCAAGCCATTTCGACACAATATTCCCTCGCATCAAACCAACGTCCAATATGGACAATCCATCCTGCAGTGGTTATGCTGACCACAAATATCGACTCAAGATTCTGTCGATTCCCATTCACTGATATCCAGGCTCATTCTGTTCCAACATACCAAGCCATCGCCCACGGTCGATTGCTGCATAACAATCGACTTCAATGAATCCCACACATAAGACATCCAGCATACATCACAAACTTATTATCGCATCGCATCATTGTTATTTTTTTGGTATCTTTTTAGAAATTCAACAAAGCAAACATATCACAGCCCACATATTTAGACTTATTGTATGGAACACCCAGTGAGCAGCTAGGAGGATCAACGGACTTTCAGTCAAGGGAACAACTTAGAATAGTTTGGAAGCAACACGGAATAATCACAGAATCACTATGAGACATCATAGAGGCAACTTTAATTTCATCGCGGAAGCAACTTTGAGTATTCGCCGAAGCAACTTTGATTCACCGCGGAAGAACTTTGAATAATCGCGGAAGCAATCTTTGAATCATTGCGAAAGCAGCTTAGAATCATCTTAGTAGCAACATTGATTTGAAACAATTGAAAAAGAATCAAGGACGTAAAGCCGTGCTCTGATACCATTATGTCATGCCCCGATCCCGGAGGATCGAAACTAGCCACTGGGCGTGATGCCTTACAAGTCTAGATTACACTTGTACAAGACAAAACCATTATAGTTCCTGGTATTTCTCAGAAGACATCGATAACGCAGTAAAACCAAGCTGATAATTTAAAGTCACACAAGATATGAAGAACTGTATCTCTTTATTGATAATCATAATGGATTACAAGACTTGCAGCGGAATACAAAGTTTACAATTGATTACAAGACTCTTGAATAACCAACTGAATGTATACACTTGCCCTTTAGGCTACAACTGAATATACCGACTTCTTTACATTGAACTTGCCAATTTGGCTACAATCTCACTGGTACAACTGAGTTCCACTGTTCCATACATTATGTCCCATATAGCAGAAGACATCGTCTTGAAAGAAGAGCTTCTGCACATCCATCCGATTCATCGATGCCAAGTACTGATTCAAGGATTTCCTCCATAAGCAAGCACCTGAAATATTGCCCACAACGTGGGTCAGTACATCATCAATATACGGGCGAGCGGTGCTGGCCCAACTTACCTAAGAAGACAACACTAAGTAATCATGTTACAGAACATTAATAACAGTGGTCTTTCTCATTGCCTTAGGGTCAATTTCATGTTATAGCCGAAAAGAAGTAAAGCATGCAAATCTCATAGCCAATATAATTGAAAGCATACAGATATCACCCTTTGGTGATTCTTACCCACGGTCGTATAGCCATCCCTTACTCTGCCTGCACAAGACATTGTTAGAAACAATATCATGATTTAATATGAATATCACCATTCAGGTGATTCTTACCAACAACCGACATCCTTTCCTGTATTTGAGTAATAACTTACTCTGCCTGTATAAGACATCATTAGCACCGGACCTATCTATATGAAGGTCACTAGCGACGCGCCATCTTAGACTGACTTACAGGTATACAGCGCCCTTGCCAGTGTAGGTAGCTAGCCCCACTGCAAGTCCTGTATACCGTGCTACTACTTCAGCACTGCTACTACTTCAGCATTGGTTCCCCCAGGACGAATCGGTTTCCAAGGCCCAGGAATACCGTTCGAGGAACCACCTTGTCGACAAGTTGTCCATGACCACGCAACCATATGCAACTTATCTATAAAAGAAACATGTAATGCATGGTAAGGAAAACTAAGTAATAACCCATTATTCTCATTCGTATTGCCATCTTGCCATCTTTCCAGGATCTTGGCGTAATCAATATTCTACATCGGTGACAGGATAATAGAATGTTGTTACCCAATCCTTTTGCCACATCTTTGATACCATACATCTTTCCAACCAACTCAAGGTACTCACCGCCCAATCCTTTGGGACATAGCATCTGTTTTAGTATACATTCCTTTGAATGCAATTCAAGCACACTCACTACCCAGCTCTTGGGTCTTAACATATGTGTTACCAACTATTCACCGAGCCAAAGCTCGATATACTCACCGCCCAAGTATTTGGGACTTTGCCTTCACCTGTCATGTAATTCATCGCAACAGCGTACAAGCATACATTCATCTAGCAATAGCAGTTTACGTTCAGGTGATTATTATCTTTTATTATCTTTTCAAACTCCATGCAAGGTGTTATTGAGCAAACTCAACAAGAAACATAGCATACTCATCCTTATTTTAAACGTGAAGCTAAAGGATATTTGAAGGGTTCAACACTACTCACATTCATAGGACGATTCCCGCCACGATCGCATAGCCTTCCAAGCGATCCTTCGCATAATCATAAGTCCAACAAGGCTTCATCGAACCAACCATCCATCATAAGGCATCTTGCAGGTCGGGACACGACATATGCTGTTTTGCATCTTGGGTTTTATTTACTTTTCGACATCATCTTTTGTGAAACCAAAACTAATGGAAATATATATATATCTATTTTTATGTCCAATTGGACACCCATACAGTTTCAAATGGTTTGGCCAAGGTGTCCATCCTACGACTGGGTGTCCAGAACAGACCAGATTTGATGCAAGTAGATTTTTACCTATTTTTGAGCCGAATCGATCTTTTAAATATTTTTGATAAGAAATTAGAAATCCAGAGATTTCCAACACATATATTTTTACTGAGTTTTGAGTTTGTTTAGTATTTATTAAAATTCTTGACATTTGTCGTAAAGTCGTAACTCCAAAAATTATGTGTTCCTTGTATCCAAAAGTTTTGAAAATTCATATACCATTACCAAATTAATTATTGTGCATATTTTCATGATAAATATATAATTTTACCTATTTTCTATGAATTTTTAGAATTAGATATTTTTAAATGTTTATTGTTTCGGGCCTTAAATCGTATACCAAGTCTAGGAATAATATTGTAGAATCAATATAAGACTTGTACATATGTTTTTCTATGAATAAAATATATTAATTATTATTATAGAATATTTATAAATATTTTCCAAAATAAAAATTAATATTTTATGTTAATAATATATTAATTTATAGGTAGATTTAATACTATATATGTTATATTGAGTAGTCAATATGACTAATTTTGGGATAAATATATTATTAGTCTCTATATATGGTAAGTCCATATATAGTAAGTTATTAGTGTATTAATAATAGTAGAATATTTATTATTGGCGTACGTGATGGAAGTAGCGAGAACTTTGGAGTTGGTCATACATACGCGCTATTAGAGGTTACAAGCAACTATACCTGCCAACTTATACAATATATTATGAATGTTTATTTTCAGTCATTCTAATTCATGTCTATTATTTTCTTGTACTATCACATAATTCTTGTACATGCCTCATGAAATTTTCTTACTTATTTTTTTATATGTTGTATGTGTTTTTTTTCTTGTAGCATATTAGATCTATGCTACGTTATACTTGATTAGATTCTTGTGTTTTTGTGCGTTAACCTTGACTTGATCCGATTACACGTATTTGTCTTCACTTGACCAAGACCAGTTATTAGATGTTGACTATACCTGCCACCTCGTTCGTGAGCTACCATCGAGTGCGAATGAGACTTACTATAGTTAGGGCGTCCCCATCGGTCTACTGACTATAGGACTGTGAGCTCCCATCGAGTTGTGGTTACCTTGATTTACTTATAGTCACGTCTAGTACCACACTTCTAGTATGACATGCCACTGTCTTAGGTTCTATATGTCGTAGTTCCTTTGTGTCTTAGTCTCCTTATGTCTTAGTTGATTCTTCTATGACTATTTCTTAATTTTTATGCATATTTTTACTGTTACATTCGGCATATTTTATGTATCTTGTTATGTTCTCTAAGGACCTGATGATCTCTCCAAGGTAGTACGTCATGCAGAGCTAGTCCGTTGATCATTGAGCTATTGCTATATCATCCAGATACCTTAGTGTACTTTCATATTGTATTCATTATTTATACTCTGCACCTAGCTTAGTTTTGTATACCATATCGTCCTTCTAGTCTAATTAAACATGTATGTTATTAGGATATAGACCATATTATATATTGTTCATTCCAGATTTACTTATTCTGTGGATTGAGATAGTTATATTTATAATTGATTGATAGATATAATTAGAACACCAAGACAGCTTATACGTATTCGAGTCGGACTGGAGTCTGCTTGATACGTAGCTAGCATGTATACGTATTTCTAGTCCTACATATTTTGGGACTGGGCATTACATATTTTTTTGGTGGCCCATGCAGGTCAAAGTATATCATTTTGATTACGTTACTGTGTCGAATAAGCCTACAATAGGATGAAGTATTAGGATTTCAATCCACAACTGCCTTGAAAACTCTTTTGAATTTATCCATCATCTTTGGAACTCAATTGAAGTCGATTAACTTCCTTGACCTCCTCATTTTAGGATTCTCGTTATTTCCTCTTTCGGAAGGACGAACGCTCGTGCTTAGTGAACCATCTACTCTATCACTAGATGGAACATAGTTGATAGAGTATTATAAAAGAAAATATTTATTAAAGGAGGAAGGACTTGATAGGCATCCCTACACCTGCCAAACATATAGGATGAATTAGAAGTTTACATAACCAAAGATATTTGTTCGAATACTAGATATACGATTTTGGAGATTAGGCTGTTAAACTTGGTATTTGTTATAGTGCCTTAAGGAAGTAGGACCCCATGGGGGTACATTTTAGGACGTTTTTTTATGAATAGAATGGCTTAGTAAGCCTTGTACTTAAGGCTGGACCTAAGACTGTATAGAACCATTATTATATAATAAAATTTTATTTGAAGAAGATATGACTCCATGCTTTATAGGACTAGGTAAACAGCTAAGGTGGATAGAATTTTATGGATACTTCCCCAAAGAATAAGTTAGGATATAGTACGATAGAGGCATGACCCAAACCAGCAACCGTAGAAATAAATAGACAAAATCTTGTTGTCTTTGGCCTAAGATGGGACTTAGATTAGAAATACTAGAGGAAGTATTATCTAATGATAGTGTCAAGATGGTTAGTAACGAGTGTTAGATTGAGTAAGAATATCTAAATATAATGGAAGATCCGTTCTATACGTGATAAGACTAGGCTTGAATGACCTATAGTAGGCTAGGACTAAAAGGATGACCAATTGGTTTATGTAGCTGTCTAGTTCAGCCTCGATCTTTACCTCGCAGATAGGTATAAATGGTTAGGCATACTTGTAAGGAATGTACAGATTGCTTATATGTAGAAAGGAGTGGATCGCTAATAGAACTACCACACAAGTTGGTGATTATAAAGGATTGATAGAGTTTTGGAGGAATTATAATTTTTTAATGGTTAGTTATAGAAGAAGACTCAAGAGCCAGGTTAGAAGTCATACCTCTAGATTTGTAACCCTGGGTAATATAGAGCATGTTGGAGAAGGGGCATATCATCTTACATTCCCTCCATCATTTGAGGGAGTGCATGATGTGTTCCATGTCTCACGATTGAGATGGTATGTGACTAATTTCGGTCATGTGGTAGTCCATTCCGAGATCATAGTAGGACCCAGTCTAATATACGAGGAGCATGCAGTTGGTGTCTTAGATACTAGTGACAAGACGCTTATACAACAAACGATTAGATTAGTTCGGGTTGCATGGAAGCACCATTCCCCAGAGAGTCTACTTGAGAGCGTGAAGATTCCATGCGGGAGCGGTATCCACATTTATGTGAGGATTCTGGTAAGATTCATAACTTATCCCTTTTTATTATAGCATTCGATAGTAGTGTTATTTTAATTTCAATGACATAATTTTCGAAGGTGGATAGGTTGTAAGCCCCCTAATTTTTGGATATTATTTTTAATTATTTAATATAGAGATTTAATATTAAACTATATTATATGATCAATAATAACTATTGTTGTACTTTACCCTAGCTTTGATTTTTGAAGCACAACAATTATCAATTTCTCAAATCTAGTCCCATCATCGTATTCAAGACGAGTCCACCTTCAGTTTGATATATCATGTCTCATCCAAAGATGTTCTCTTGTGCTATATTTTTTATGTACAACTTTACGGGTAAAATAGTCATTTTAGTCTCTACCGTAAAATTTGACTAGCTTTCCAAATCTCAATTAAGACCCAACTCTGATCCAAATTATTTGACCAAATATATGATTTTGACCTATTTTGAGCCTACTACACACATGCCAATGGTGTCCCACTCATTTGAGTTCTAATGTGATAGTTATTTTTAAATGTCACACAAGACCCATTAAATAGCTTTTCGGAGTCAATTTCAATTCCATAAACCCTATAGGCCTAAAACTAGTTCAATTAGCCTTGGTTTAGCCTATCATAGGTTACCATAACTAATTAGGATGAATTGACATTAATTTTTAGAGGATTTTTTACAACCATAACAGATTTGAAATAACCCACCATTGACTTTCTAAATTAGGAAACTCATTAATTATCCATTGATTTAAATATACATATATTTCAAATGGTGCAACCAAATCTCACCAAAATTTTCTAAAATTTTCCTTAGACAAACCCTAATAAATATAAGCCTCTCTTATATTTTAACCTAATCTTTCAGTTGCCACCTTGCCCCAAAATTCCCTCCCAGCCTTGGCCGTTGACAGCACATTGTGGCGTATCGATAGTTTTGACCCCTTTTCGACCTCCTATGATGCTCCGTAAATATATTTTTCAAAGATAACGTGATCCACTACAATCCAATTAACCTCCCTTATGTTTGCAACCTATTCTAGTACACCAATATAGCCCTACAAGTTATCCGAAGTCCGAAATCCAAGTCTGAATTCGTTCCAACAGGTATGATGTTTTGTATCTTGGGTTTCAAATACTTTTCGACCTCATCTTTCTATGCAACCAAAACTACAGGAAATATATGTGTCTATTTTCATGTCCAATTGGCCACCTACACAGTTCTATACGGTTTAGCCGGTACGTCCATTCTACGACAGAGTGTCCAGAACAGACTAGATCTGTTGTAAGTAGATTTTTCACCTACTTACAAAGATGAGAAACTAGATCTGTTCTATATGGTTTAGCCGGTACGTCCATTTTGATAAGAAACTAGATATCCAGACCTTTCCAAAGCATATATTTTTACTAAGTTTTGAGTTGATTTAGTATTTATTAAAATTCTTGACATTTACTGTAAAATTATAACTCCAAAAAATCATGTATTCCTTGTATCCAAAAGCTTTGAAACTTCGTATACCATTACAAAATTTATTTTTGTGCATATTTTTATGATAAATATATAATTTTACCTATTTTTGTTATTTTTCCAGAATTAGATATTTTTAAATGTTTATTGTTTTGGGCCTCAAATCATATACCAAATCTAGGAATAATATTATAGAATCAAAACAAGACTTGTACACATTTTTTTTATGAATAAAATATATTTATTATTATTATAAAATATTTTTAAATATTTTCCAAAATTAAAAGTGAGATTTTTATGTTAATAATATATTACTTTTATAGGTAGATTTAATACTATATATGTTACATTAAGTAGAGTAGTCAATATGACTAGTTTTGGTATAAATATACTGTTAAGGTCTATATATGGTAAGTCCATATAAAAGTAAGTTATTAGTATATTATTAATAGTAGAATATTTATTTTAGGCGTACGCGACAGAAGTAGCGAGGACTTTGGAGTTGGTTATACATATGCACAATTAGAGGTTACAAGCAAATATACATTGTCAACTTGTACAGTATATTATGCAAGTTTATTTCCAGTCATTCTAATTCATGTCTGTAACTTTCGTATACTATCACATGATTCTTGTACAGGACTCATGATATTTTCTTACTTATTTTCTAATATGCTACTTGTCTTTCTTTTCTTGTCACATATTAGATCTACGCTACCCTATACTTGATTAGATTCATGTGTTCTTGTGCATTGACCTTGACATGATATAATTACATATATTTGTCTTGACTTGACCTTGACTTGTTATTAGACTTTGACTATAACTGACAACCTCGTTCGGGAGCTCCATTGGGTGCGAATAAGACTTACTACAGTTAGGGAGTCCCCATCGGCTAATGACTATAGGACTGTGAGCTTCCATCGAGTTGCGGTAATTCCAATTTACTTATAGTCACGTCTAGTACCACACTTCTAGTATGACATGCCCCTGTCTTAGGTTTCTTATGTCAGTTCCCTTGTGTCTTATTTGATTCTTCCATGACTATTTCTTATTTGTTTTGCATATTTTATACTGTTACATTCGACATATTTTATGTATCTTGCAATGTCCCCAGAGGACCTGGTATGGCACTTGCCTCCTATATTAGGAAATTTAGTTATGATTAATTTTTATGATCATTTGGGATCATGTCTAAGCTTATAGGTGAGCTATGACCATCTTAAGATCATATGGCCTCTAGAAAGCTTTTATGTAGGTTATTTACCTATTTGAATTTTTTTTATAATTTGTGGATATTTTTAGATATTTAATTTATGAATAATTAGTATTTTAAAGACTTCCAGAAGTTACAGTGAGGTCATTTCGGGTTATTTTGGGGCCAAGTATTTTTATTAGGGTTCTAGATAGTTAAAAATATTTTCTAAAATTTTCTAAATTTTTTTAGAATTTTTAGAATTTTATTTGAAATTATTTGGCTTTAAATTGATTTTTAAATCAATTTAGAATTTAATTATACAGTTAGCAGTGGCCGGGGTCCACCCGTTAGCCACTGACTGCGCGGGGGTAGGCCCGACACCACTTGTCAGTTATTGATGCTGACTGTACCTTTCCATATTTGGAGTTGGCTCACCAAACCGACTCTAGCCAAGCAGCGTAGCCATCTGGCCATTGGCTGCTTTGAGTGGGGTAGAGGAGATGGTGACACATGGCAGGAGCCACGACTATTAGTAGCAGTTATAGTAGTGTACGTCCGAGTATGACTTGGGCAATATCAATGATGGCATCAATATGATAGGTGTGTTTGTGACTTAGTTGTGTAGAAGACATTTCCTAAAAGTGGTATAACTTCTATGCCATGACATGTAGCATTACATGACACTATGAAATAGGGTTCACTGTATTGGCATGAGCTTCCGCGTTTGGCTAGCTACCGGTGCGAGCGGCTCATGTGTCGGTGCATGTAGAATTTAGATTGTGTCTAGTTTAGTGATTCGCATTGAGATATGGGTTGTTCGAGTCATGGATATAACTTGTACCATTCATGGGCAGAATAGACTACTAGTAGACGTATGGGATAGCCCTTTTAGACTGCGTAACCTCTGGAGGAGACTACGGAGTCATGAGCCTCATAGTTTCATAGTTGCCTGTTTGGCTCGTAGCTTATAGTTCATAGTATCAGCTCGTGATCTGACACCTGCCTGTGATTCGGTGCTATATACATATCACCTACCCACATGCCCAACGTTATTTTCAATATGCATTCACATAGTACGGTAAGATGTTGTACTTATCCCTAACCATATCATGGGATAATATGTTGTTATAGAATAGTGGGCCACACCTTGTCCTTGTTTGGTTGTGGGTGTGGTTCATTATTTCGACGATAAGATAGTGGACCATATGGTGGTTCGGATTATTCATTCAGTTAGTATTATGCCATGGGATAGTATCTTGTCGGAGAATAGTTTGTCATCCATTGTCCTTGTCTGGTTGTAGGGGTAGTTTACTGCTTCGATGGAGGAATACTGGACCGTGTTGTGAACTGAGCTATTTATTTTATGTTTATATTTATTCATTTCATATTATGGTATATTCCTTCTGTATCTTATTACGTTTCTCTGAGGACCTGGTGATCTCTCCAGATTATTGCGGAGAACTTATAGATAGATAGATAGATAGATAGATAGATAGATAGATAGATAGATAGATAGATAGATAGATAGATAGATAGATAGATAGATAGATAGATAGATAGATAGATAGATAGATGGATGGTATATTTGTAACTTCATGCTTCAGGTACTGCTTGTAGTATTATTTCATCATTCTTCCATGTTTTATATATTTATTATCATCATATACTCTGCTTATTAGCCTAGCTTCAAACTTATTTTTGTTCTCGAGTTTGCTCAAATATGTGTATTATAGAACGGCCGACTATATTACATATCGTTTATTCTAGCTTTATTTACTTATATGTGGATTGAGATATAGTTGTGATAGCATAGGTTTAGTACACTTCTTCAGCGTAGTACATCTAGTATAAGTCCATTAAATTGGAAACTTATTCTAGATCATATTAGCTGGCATGCTTGCATTCCTAGTCCTATGTATTTTGGGACTAGGACATGATATGTTTTTATGGTGGCCCATGAGGTCAAGATTAAATCGTTTCGGTTATGGTACTTTACCGAACGAGCCTGTAATAGGATAGTGGATAGAATCTCAATCCACAACTGCCATTGAATTTTCTTTGATTTTTTCTATCACCCTTAAACCTCATATTTGTAATCGAATATACTTCTCTTGACCTCCTTATATCGAATTCTCGTCTTTTCCTGTTTCAGAAAGACGAACATTTGTGATTGATAAGCTATTGTGTGATAGAAGTAAGAGGGATAGAATATTTTAGGTAGGTATCGTCTAAAGGCGAGAAGGGTAAGATAGACACCTATACTAGATAAACCAAGTTGGTAGAAATGGTATTCTTCTGTGCAGAAATTATACTTAGAGGAGTAGAAAACTATGCTTGATAGGACTAAGTAAATAGCTAAGGTAGGTAGAAGTTTATAGATATCCTCCTAAGATGGATGTTAGAATGTAGTACATTATAGGATTTGACCCTAATGAGAGACTTTAAGATTACTAGACTAATCTATGCTACCATTTGCCTAAGATATAACCTTGAATAGAAGTACTAGAGGGATTTTTATTGAGTGCTAATATCATAATAATATGTGACCTAGAAGTATTAGGCAGAGTATGAAGGTTTGAGTTAGGCTAGACGACTATCTCTATATATGGTAAGACTAGCCTTGAAACTATCTATAAAAGACCAGGACGAGAAGATTGACCAATATGTATGCGTATCTGTTCAGCTCTGCCTCGACCCTTGCCTAGCAGATAGGTGCAAAATTGTTAGGTGTACTTGTAAGGTTTATATAGCATGTTGGTAGTTAGAAGAAGTAGAGTATTATCTTCCTTCTATCTTGTTGAAGACCTGACCTATATAGAAGTAGTGTTGCTTTGGTAATAACATTTCTTATAGAGTCATTGACCAATAGCACCATAGTGGTACTTAGGACTCCTTAGAAAGCCTTGATTTCATTCCGTAATATCCAAGTTTTGTATTCTTCTAGGAAATTATACTGTACTAGAACATCTCACTAGTAGGATCCTGTTCCTGACCTCGTGGCTTTAGTTAGGATGATCTAGAACTAAGGGTACCTTATTTTCTAGTAGGTTATGTGAACTGTAAGACCACTTCCCGAATTTTTTTATTTTTTATTTAATTGATTATCATTAATTTTATGATCATTGGGAGTCATGTCGAAGCTTGTAGGTAAGCTATGACCATATTAAGGTCATATGACCTCTAGATAGCTTATATATGTAATATTTAACTATTTTATAATTTTTTATAATTTTGGATATTTATAGGTATTTAATATTTAAGGGTTTATTATTTTTAAGGGCTTTTAGGATTTATTGTAAGGTCATTCGATGATATTTTGGGACCAAATATTTTTATTTTGGCTTTAGATGACCAGAACTATTTTCTAGAATATTCTAAAAATTTTCTGGATTTTTTAGAATTTTTGGAAATTTTAGATAATTAAAACTCATAGAATTTATTTTTTTATAGACTTTTTAGGATTTACTGTGGATTCACACGATGATATTTTGACACAAAACTTCTTATTTAAGTTCTAGACACTTAGAAATATTTTCTACAATTTTTTGGATTTTTTCTGGATTTGTTAGGATTTATTTGGATTTATTTGAAGTTAAAATAATTTTTCAATAATTTTCGTAATTAATATAATTAATTACCCACACCCACCCAGGGGGGCCAACCTGTCGGCGCCCAGCTACAGTAACTGTCTCTCCCTCCTATATATATATATATATATATATATATATATATATATATATATATATATATATTACAGAATTCCAAAAATATATATATATATATATATATATATATATATATATATATATATATATATATATATATATATATGATTACAGAATTCCAAAAATCGTATTTTCTTTTGGCCGATTTTTGAGAAGATTGATCCTTCGAGACTTCCGACTTCACGGAGTGATTGTGGATAGCCCCGACCTCGTTGTGCGCCCTGTTTTCTATTAGAATCTTCTCGAGGTCAGTTTTTAGATTATATATTTTATTTTTTGAGATTTTGCTTCTGAATTTCTGAGAATTATTTGAGTGTTGGTTGTCCAAAACTCGACACGTCGTACGGTTTTTGAGATTCCGGGTAGGGCTACAAATGAGCCAAGCCGTTCGCAAGCTGCTCGAAGCTCGGCTCGATAAAAGCTCGTTTGAGCTCGGTTCGTTTAGTAAACAAGCTGAGCTCAAGCTTCATTTTCGAGCTCGTTTAATAAACGAGCCAAGCTCAAGCTCAGAAGTACTCGGCGCGTTTGAGCTCGCGAGCTGGCTCGTTTATGAGCTTTCGAGCTGACTCGTTTAGAAGCTCGTTTTGGAACTTGTTTAAAAGCTCGTTTGTTTTTTTTTTTTTGAATTCTAATTTTACACACACACACACACACACACACACACACACACACACACACACACACACATATATATATATATATATATATATATATAAAATATATATATATATATATATATATATATATATATATATATATATATATATATATATATATTTGTGTGCATTATATACTTACATGTCCTTAATAATTGATATAAGGAACTTTTTAATTAAATTCTTATAAATAAATTGTTAATATTACAGGTACTTGAATTCAAACCTAATTAAATTAAAATCGAGCTCATTAAGCTTGAAATCAAGCTTAATGAGCTCGAAATAAAGTTGGACAAGCTTGAATAAAGCCTAGCAAACTTGATTTTGAGCTTATCAAGTTTGTTTGTCAAGCTTGAATCAAGCTTGCTTATCAAGCCAAGCTTGAGCTCAAACCAAGCCAAGATCAAGCTTAATATAAACAAGCTCGAGCCAAGCTCAAGCTCTAAAATAAAAAAATTATCAAGCTCGAGCTCAAGCTTGAGCTCGATTAAATATAGTCAAGCCAAGCTCAAGCTTACAAAAGCTTGGCTCGGCTTGGCTCGTTTGCAGCCCTAATTTCGGGAGATCTCGAATTCCGATTTGCGATCTGTTTGCAGTTTTGAAAAGCTAACACGACAATCTACGACTTATAATTTTTCCAAAAATTCAAAATTTTGTTCATTATTTTAATTATTATGTTGAACTCAAATTTGATCGGTAAATCACCGATTTGGTCAAGGTTAGCCACAACAGCGATAACTTTTGACCAAATCGTAATTTTGTGCCAGGTCGATTCTGGTGAACTCGTGGAGCTGAAATCTACCAATATACACTTTCAAATCATCGAGTTCATAGTGTTTGACTATTTAGTCAACGGTATGCCTCGATTTGCGTGCCATGGTTTTTAAAATTGGAAACGTTACTTTCTATGACCAAAATTCCTTATTTAAATTGTATTTCAGATTATTATTATTATGTTAAATTAGATTTTAAGTAATTTATTTCAGAATTAAATAATGTTATTATTATTTTGGGTTTTAATGATGGGTTGGACTTGAAATTTTGTTGTATATTATATTAAGTTGTCTATTTGAAATATAGTTTTGGCCTACAAATATTATCATAGTATTTTCTAAAACTATAGTTTTAACTTGAAAACATGGTTTCTACATTTTCAAGTATTTATCTAGAATATGTTTTCGTGTATCGTAATTATTTTCTAAAAATAGGTTATAAATCTTATTTTGACAACTACGATATAGTTTCCAAATATGATGAGTATTTTCTATAATAGTTTTCTAAATTATATTATGACTAAAATATAGTATGTACTTTGTGGCTATATGTGATTTCAAGATGGGGTTATAAGCCCAAGAATATAGTAGTACATTTCCATCTATATAGTTTTCGAATATAGTAAATATTTTTCAAAATGGTTATATATATTTATTTATTCTCTTCGAATATCGAATCTTGATCGTGATTAGTCACACGTTCCAATTTCTTATAATTCTGATACTTCATATCGACCCTAGGCTAATTGGACCGTTCTGAACCCAATGGTACGGCCCGTTCCATCATTAGAGGTCGTCTTGCATAGTCATGCCATCATATACTCTGCTTATTAGCCTAGCTTATTTCATCATTCTTTCATGTTTTATATATTTCTTAACATCATATACTCTGTTTATTAGCCTAGCTTTGCAAACTTATTTCTGTTCTTGAGTTTGCTCGAACATGTGTATTATAGAACGACAGACTATATTACATATCGTTCATTCTTGTTTTATTTACTTATATGTGGATCGAAATATAGTTGTGATAGCATAGGTTTAGTACAATTCTTCAGCGTAGTACATCTAACGTCCATTAAATTGGAAACTTATTCTAGATGTATTAGTTGTCTTGATTGCGTTACTAGTCCTATGTATTTTGGAACTGGGGCGTGACACCTAGACGTGGACGAGGTACCAGACCCGTATTATCAGCTCAGGTCTCCAGGCATATACACTTCTTGTTTACTTCCAGCTTTGATATTTGCTATATTGCATGCTTAGTTATGATATACTTGATTCTTAACACGCTCGTTATACGGTTAGCACTACATAAATCCTATTTTAATGTCATATCATTTTTCTTGTATGTTAGTCAGGACGGAGAAGTACCGAGTAGATATGTGATCAGACTAGTAGACCTTGCTTTATTTTTACATATTTATTTAGACCTTGAGGATGCAAATCCTATGTAGACCTTGTGGTGTAGCGTCCTAGCCCATCATATATCGAAAGGAGTACTTCAACACACTAACATAGTTATGTTTTATTGTTCTACCCTTTACTTGTCTACATATAGCTCATGTCAACTGTTTCTCTCTTTTTTTCATGTCATATTCGATCTTGATTATCTTATTATGTATCTCAGGACTAATCATTATTTTATAGTTGTTATCAAATGTTTGGAACTGCATTCAATGAATTGTACTCGTTCCATCATGACTGGGTAAATATTTTTTGTGACTATGATGAGGAAGGATGCCCTACCCATTAAGGGCCATATGTGGTTATATCTGAGCCTGATCTTGCACTTTTGGAAGATCAGGGACAGTTAGCAGCACATGACCCAACCGCGACTACCTAGTTAGATTAGATTTAGTTTTGACCAAATTTAGTTGACTATTTGATATTTGAAATTTTGACTCTACACCTTTTTCTGGAGTTTATTTGTTTTTATGTATTGGTGACTATTCCTTCTTTCATTATGTTCTATCGTGCGATCTAGTTACAGTTGTTATTGGGTATTGATTTTGATATAGATTATTGTCCTCCCTAGTGGAGTTGAGATTATTGCGTGAGTTGTTCATCATATTGATGTTATATAGTGTTCTACTGCCGACTCTGCGGCGTAGGCTGGGCGTGCACACGATTCATGCCCAAATTCTGGATGCAGGTCATGACAAATAGGTCTACAAAAATATTCTTTGAATTATTAGAAATAAATTTTAAAATATTAAAGATAAACTTAATACGATTCCAATTAAAGAGGTGGAGGAGAAACAGAATTTGGAGCTAAAAGATATGGTATTTCCAAGTTGTTATAGCTAATAAAAAATGAGGCTGATTTTTGTGGTGAATTTGGGGACTACTTTATGACGGAAAAGAGAATGGGTGCATGATTTTTAAGAGGGGGTGGCAAGAGATTTATGTACTTATATATATGATTAAGATGTGTGTATCTTATTTAATTATGATATGTTTAGGGTTTATTTATTGTTGCTTAGGATTTGTTCAAATAAGGAAATGCCTAAATATTCAATAATATCTCAAATCTTCATTATATGATTTGAATAGGATATTTGCTACACATAATTATATATAAAAACATATACAATATAACTAGTTATATTCATGTATATGAATATACACACATAAATATGTACACATACAAAATAAATATGTGTGTGTGTGTTTGTGTACTATATTTGTATCTATAAAAAAAATCTCAAAAATTTCAATTATTTAAATCTAAATTATGGTGGATTATATTCTACAAAACTTATAAGAATTTAGTCGTTGAAATTAAAATAAGCATGGTAGAAAAGAATAAGAAAATTTATCGCAGAAGAAGGTTAAATATGACTAGTCATATCGAGTTTACTGAAAGGATGAGAGATAAGGATACGAATGGGATCCTAGTTGACATCACAATCTATGAACTAGGATACACTTTGTTCGAGACACTACCCAACTTATAGGATTAGTTAGCAGTAAAAACTGTGGCCATGATCATACTTACATGATTTCTAGAAGTTTTTATTATTTTCTGAGGAAAAGTACAAGAATTTTAGGCATTATTGACCATAATCAAGGACTCTCTAAGGAAGCGTCAAATAATATATAAGATAATTATCACCAAATCAACATTGCTCGTATATAGGTTCTTTCTTCAACAAGATAAATGGAATGACTTGGTCAAATATAACTGGGGCGAGATGGTATAGAGGGATATGATCATCGCACATGGGTGAACAAAGAAAAAATTAAGGGAATCACAAAATGAAATTTGTAGAACAAGATAAAAAAATATTATGGCAAGTTCAAGAAGTATGTTCATAGGATTGAAATTCATAGATAATGTACAATTAGGTAAGCATATGGAGAATCAAGTTATAATGAATAGGTCAAAAAAATTGGAGTGGAAAGAACTAGTTCCTACGCTGATATAGGCATTAAACACAAGAAGGATTTCCAATCAAATGGTTGATTTTTTTTGAAATTATGGCATGACTCGGAAAAAAAAAAGGTTTTATCTCATTACATAATTAGAATGATTTGTTACTACAAAATCTTGAGACTGTGATTTTGATAATAAGATAAGTAATCTCAATATGAAAAGATAAAGGAACGGTCAATGGTGAACTATAACTTCTAGTTACTAGAAAAATCTTGGCCTTCGGATAATCAATTAGA
>JANAVB010042617.1:19392551-19436484 GCA_029216955.1 Iris pallida
ATCCTTATAGGATACTCACTCTATACCGATATCTTAAATTTGATTTTCAACACTTACCTACCACCTAGACACCGCCTAGACGCCTAAGCGATCAATATCGATACTCATAGAAATAGTTTGATACCGATACCGATACCGATTCGTAAGACAAAGTAAACAGATTTGTAATTAAAAATATATAGTCCTTATAGTTCTCCTTCTGAGAACAGGATAACATTGCGCTGTCAGGATCAAGTTCCTAGCCCAATCAGGATAACATTGTGTGTATAGACAAAGAGTGATATGGTGAGGGGTGTATGTGTGTGTGTGTGTTTCAGTCAAATGTGTGTGTGTGTGTGTGTGTGTTAAGGGTGTGACAGTGAGAGTGAAAGTGTGAGAGGGTGTGTGTGTCCTAGTTAATTTGTGTGTGTGTTAAGGGTGGGTGTGTGTACAGTCGAGAGCCTCAAGTTATAGGTTTAGTTATTCTCAGGTTTATGGCATATAAGGGTGTAACAGTACATACAATACTCATGCAACATAGGTAACTACATTTGTATCCATTTGAAAAGGTTTGTATCCTATATCTGTATCGTATATGTATCAGTATTCGTGCTCATAATTGTGCAACATAGTATATCATCTTCGTCTAAGTGGTCAAACTAATATAAACTATTAACTTGATGGAAATAAAAAAGATACTAGTAGTTCATAAAGAAAATTGCTATATAAGAAATGTATAATATAGCATGTCATTTGACACGTGCAAAAGTTAAGAGGATATCTCCAATATTAAGAAAATATTTGCAATAGAGAATAATAGAATATTTAGCTCCTAACACATACATACTTAATTCGGCTGATTATTTGCTAGACCACAAGATCAAAGTTTTTATCAATCATAGAAGTTTTTAAAGTAGAAGAACAGGTTGCAACTAAACACAATCTCAAAGTGTTCTCAGTAAACTGCTATTTTCTGATAACAGCAAAAAAATGATGGGCGGTACACAATCCTTGGTAAATTTTATATATCAAACTAAGATCACTGCATAAATATAACATAAATGCAATCCCGCGGCCAGTCCCCCCCCCCCCCCCCCCCCGCCGGTAAGCCCACCCCCTCTCCCCCCCCCCCTTCGGGGCCATCCCCCCCAAACCCCCCCTCCGACCAGCCCCCCCCCCCCCCCCCCGCAGCCCACCCCCAACCCCTCCGGGGCCAGCCCCCCTGCTTCCCGCCCCCTCCCACCACCCCCACCCCACCACCGCCAGCTTCACCCGTGACGACCCCTGCAACCCACCCCCCACCCCCCCCACCCCTCCGCGGCGACCTCCACCACCGCCAGCTTTACCCGCGGCAACCGCCAGCACCCTCCCCCCCCCGATGCCTGCCCCCTCCCACCACCGTCGGCTCCCCTCCGCCCCCCACTGCCGCCCAAGAGAGAGAGAGAGTTACCTCGATATATCGTACACGTCCAAGAGAGAGAAAAAAATTGCGAAGAATAAAATTTCTCCCCGTCGGTTCAACTTAAGCTAGGCTTTTAACTTAGCGACGGACTAGCGACGGATAAAATCCGTCGCTACTTAGTCGTTAATCTCACGCAATTTTTTTAAAATTTTTCCAACCAATTAGTTACCACTTAGCGATGGACAGTATGTCCGTCGCTAATATCCCATCATCTGGTCGACGAATTATCCGTCACTAAGTCGTCGTCAATTCCACCGCCAACTAGGGACATTTTCCCGTAATTTTTTAACATTTTCCCGGCAATTAGTGACTACCAAGTGACTACTTTCCGACGGGTTTTTATTCCGTCGCTATTGTACCGACGGCGTGCCGACGGATAGGCGACGGATGTTCACTCTCAAAAAAATTTGGTGCACGATTAGCCGGGAAGTCGTCGCTAGGTTGTCTGTAATCTGTCGCTATGGACGACGGATTTATTCTGTCGCTAATACGTCGTCGCCAATTTACTGTATTTTAGTAGTGATTGCTCATTTGGTTCTTGAATGTCTTCTAACATAATCTTAATCATGAGTCTCCAAATAATTTATGGCACTCTTTACTCTATTGCTTTCCTATCATTCATCACATAAATTGTATCATCTCTTTTCTCGAGCTAACATTCTTATTCTTTATTTGAGTCTCAACCCTTAAGTTGAATATATAGTCATACAACTTGCTTAAGTCATGCACTCCCCATAATCCTTATTACGTCTTCATGGATAATTCTGATTGTAATCCTTATCTCAATTATTTTATAACACTCCTCAATTTACATCTTTCTTTCAGATTTGTTTATAATTATATCCTTGCCTATCATCAATTATTCTACCTAAGCATAATACTCCTCCCATTATTCTTTTCCCATATCACCATTATGTTTACCTTAATTCAAATATAACTATTTTAGTTACAATCCTTTTGGAATTTCTAACTAACCTGTATTGATTAGGGTTTATCATAACTATGGTTTCCTAGTCTATTCAAGATAAGATCTCTAATTCTAATCTCAAGTCCTTATTTATGACTACCCACAAAATATATAAAAACCATAAGCAATTCCTAAACTCTATGTTATACTCATATAAGTATATTGTAAATATCCTTATTCGTAAAATTGGCAATCTATCCCCTTTTTAGCTATATGGATAAGTACTATACAATTCTTACAAATATGTCTAACTTTTTTAATATACCTAGCTTATTAGGTAAGGGTCAATCCTAAGCTAAGTAGGTACTTAAATATAATACTCCTGACATAACATTTACAATTGGACAATCTTCTGGTCCTGGTATTTAATAGGCCATTAAATTCCAAGGCTAGTCTAAATATATATAGAGATACATGTCTATATCTAATACAACTTATCCATTATGTCCAGTGTTCTTTTGGTCATATTTATCTCTGCTATCATAAGGCAATTTTTATATCATCTAATATACATTTCCCTATTGGAAGTCTTTTTGACTAAAATACTATCTGATTCTAGTTTTACTTCCTACCTAAGCATGGTGTTATGAATATAACCCCAATTAAAAAATTTAAACTCAATAATGATTGAATTATATACATGTTGGGATTTTGGCCTCGAACTCGGACTCGGACTCGGACTCGGGCTCGGGCTCATGGGCTCATGAGGCGTATGCCAGATGGTGCTGGCCAATTGGCACGGCCAAGTGGCGCACCCAGTTGCGCGGCCAAGTGGCGTGCCCAGTTGCGCGGCCAAGTAGCGCGCCCCGTTGCACGGCCAAGTGGCGCGCCCCGTTGCGCGGCCTAGAGGCGCTCCCTGTTGTTCGGCCTAGAGGCGTGCCCAGTTGCGCGGCCCAGTGGCGCGCCAGTGGGCGCTGCCTGTTGGCGCACAGTTGGCGCAGGTTGTGCAGAGTGCGCAGGTGGCCCAAGTGGCGTTACGTGCACGGTGTGCAAGGTGCGCGTGGTGCGCACGGTGCAAAAGTTGTGCGGGTGGTGCAGGTGACGCAAGTAGCTCGCACTGTGCGCCAGTTGACTCAGATCGTGTCTGTGCATGATCTAAGCGGTTACAGCACGTTCGGAGCGATTTTTCCCACATCCCGAACGTTACTAACTGGGCAGTTGTAGCGTGGGCCTATATAAGGTCTTTTCTCTCTCACAGTGAATATAAATAAGAAAAAGACAAGTGTTCAAAATTCCTTACGAATTTCCATAAACTTTGAGAGAGAAGAGAAGCATTGCACCAGCATTACTCTGCATAGGAGTCCGTGCACCATCCGAGCAGTCAGAAGAGCGGAGTGTTCCAAAGTTCTCCGTCGAACTTGCTGGTTCCTGGAATGTATGGGGCGAATTAAGCTTTGAGCAACGGTGATCATTCACCCCAGCAAGCTGTTCTTCCATCCATCGACTGTCATAGCTGCTGATGTCACGACTCGTACCCTAGTTTAAGGGCACGAGACGTGGGTACGTCCAGCCTACGTCGCAGTGTCGACGGTAGAACGCTATCCTAGGTCAACATACATCTAGCAAAATATCTCTAAATAGTTTATACTTCCCGAATGGGGGTGACATAGCAGTAATAAACTCAATCACAACTAAGGAAGAGATAGCACGATATGAAATAGAACTCAAGGAAAATAAATAGATGAAAAGTAATCTAAGATAATCCCAGCAAATATCCAGAAGTACATGGTCTCAGATACATAATGAAAGAATATATACAACTCTGAACTGCAAATAAAGTCTAGCTAAAACATACCTCAAGACTACATAAAAGAAGATAAGCCTAACTAATCTAGTCTAGGCAATCGGGGTGATATCCTCAGCTAGAGCTGGGTCCTCCTGAGGGTCCAGCTCGCAGGTGTCATCTAAGGCTGCCCCGTAGAAAGTGTCCAGGCAGGCCTCCTCCTCGTCCTCTATAATATTTCAACAGGTCCAGTCAGGACAGGACCGAGCACAATACATCTCAACAGTTCATAGTAGGTTAGAAAATATAAACATGCAGTAGAGTAAGATACAGAAAACTGAAAGGAAGTACATGATGAAAAAGAGAGAACTGTATGTAAATAGCTGCTGTATATAGAGAACTAATAGTGGCTAGTGAAGTAGAGTACAAGATAGCACATGTGAACAGGACAGATTTGCACATGATCTACACTAAAAAGTTTGCACATGATCTACACTACAATGAAATTGTTCACATAACTACTAGCACTCCCCCGTTTTCCCCAATCAATACACAAGGATCTAAACAGGTTATGTTATTGTACATGATATCACATGGGGGCCAATGAAAGGGTGCACATGATAGTATACATGAGGGCTCCGTGAACATGAGAGTACAAGATTCACAGGAGTGTACATGTATAATAAAAGCACAGGAGTACATGATGAAAGTGAAACGCATATATATATATATATATATATATATATATATATATATATATATATATATATATATATATATATATATATATATATATATATTTCAAATCTAACCATACACACCTATATATGTAATACACATATATAGTTCACACAAATTATATGTACATGATGCTTATGTGTATAAACCAATACAACCTATATATCCAAGTAGGTATCCATACTAGATACCCAAAAAGTTACACAACCCTAATATATATATATATATATATATATATATATATATATATATATATATATATATATATATATATATATATATATATATATATATATATATATATATATATATATATAATATATATATATATATTTTTATATATATATATATATATATATATATATATATATATATATATATATATATATATATATATATATATATATATATATATATATATATATATATATATATATATACACATATTATATTATATGAATACATTACATATTATAATACATTATATAGTATGTATAAGGAAGATAGAGAGTTAGAGGGGAAGAGTGACAAGTGTCACATGTGTGTACAACATAGTGTAGGGTGTCAATGTGAACATGGCTAGTGAGGAGTGAACAGTGTGAAGGAATAAGAGGGTGCGTGTGTGTGACAATGTGTAAATGTAATGTGTGTGTTAGAGTGTAGCTGTGTGTGTGTGTGGCAAGGTAAAAACAGTGTACAGGAACTACAAAAACAGTAAAAGAGAGAGGAAAGTGTGTGTGTGTGTGTATATATAACTGGACTTTGTGTGTGTAGAGGACAGTGAGAAGGAAAGGAAATCAAACATCAACACCCAGGTTTTCAAGCATCACTGAAACTACATACTTCTAAAAAGAAGAAGGAAAATCTGTGGAAAGAAGGGAAAACAATTCATGAACCCTATCAATACACAAGTTGTATCAACACAATTTCAGACTTTTAAATATCAAAACAACTCAGTAACCTAGGTATTAATATCAACCAAATTCATATTTGAGTCTATAAGACTAAATCCTAGGTTTCCACCTCAGTCCTAGCCATTTCCAGGTTGATACAATACTGGAATCACCCTTAGCTCATGATAAACACAAAAATCAGTTTCAATAGTTCAAAATTTCAGAACTGAACTATAAGCTATAATTTGAAGTCATTTGCTCACCAATGAACCCAGAAATTGACACACAAGTAGTTCAAGTATAGGAGAGTAATTCCAGGAACTTAAAACAACAATTTAACAGCATTAAAGGGTCCAAATTTGATGCCAAATTTCATGAATACAAACTGGAAAATCTGTTCATAACATGTATCAGGAAGAAAAAATTGGGAAAATGAATTTAACCAACCAATTCGACCTAATTTACTAAACTAATGGTTGGTAACCAAAATATATATTATATATGCGTCCCACAATGCAATGGTGTCCACCCAAGTGGACACGACGTGTCCAGAACAAGGAAAACTCAAAACAGACACAACAGTGCACTAATATAACTGAACCCAGTTCAGTACAAAACCAATGCACGTGCTCGTGCGTGTCCGACACGACACGTGGGGGTCTGAGACTCGACACACGGGATGTCAGTCAGTGCCCCATGCCACATGTCAAGTGGTTCGTGTCCTCGTGTCCTACAGAGGGAGAAAAAGACCCCGAGTAGCAGGGGATCCCTGTAGCGTGTGCGCGCGGGGTGCGGCGCGTGTCCAAGACGTGAATCCGACACAAACCGACACTATAATCACCACAAAAGATTTGAAATCAATAATAAATGATAAAACTTAATTTCTTAATCAAAAATATTGCACGAATAAAATCGAAATGCCCTTTGAGGCATTTCGACAAACACTTCAGCCTAGGCTCTGATACGTGTCCAGAACGGACACGAAACCTATGATTCCTGACACGAAACCTATACAGACACTTAGGGTACTCCTAGGGATTCCTAACCATGAAGAGAAATCGAAAATCTATGAAGAAATGAGAAAGTTACCTATTATTGAACTTTCAAGAAAAACCCTTCTTTTGTGAGCTCCTCTCTTGATATCCCAATCCAATCAAAACAACCTCAAACTGAAATAAAACTCAAATAGCAGCAAGAACAGTAATATTAGGATTCAGTGCAACTTGTTTGGGAGAAAAAGGATCTAAAATAGATTTTCTATGGGTTTTTAAACATGGATACTCACCTCTTTCTTCTCTTGAAATAATTTCCTAAGGAAGAGGCTAGCCCAAGATTTTAGGAGAGATTATATAGTGAGGGGAATCCCTAGGTTAGCTAATGGTGGCTGGCCATGATGGACTTGGCAAGGGTTTGCACTAGGTTGGCTAGTCCTATTAGGTTAAGTCACAAAATGACTTGTGAAATCACAAGCCATTTCTCAAACCATTTAATTCCTAATCTCCTCACTCAATTTCTAATAAACTAATTACCACTAACTTAAGTCATGCTAGGTTAGACTAGAGTCACATAACCTAACCAAGTCCATACTAACTAGGGTTAGCTTCTAGGTTGGTCTACAAGGGTCAAAACTAGTCAAAGTCAACCTAGTCCAAACAATTCCAAAATAATTCCTAAAAATTCCCATAAATGCAAATAAATTCTAATAAATTTAAATTACCCCAAAATGTCAAAAATACCCTCACACTAGAAATGTGGTAGTGACAAATCTACCCTCCTTAAAAGAATTTCGTCCTCGAAATTGAAAGGCAAAATACAACTGATGAGAAGGATAGAAAGCATACCTCACGGTCCAAAAAGATAAGGGTAGCGCTCGCGCATCTCATCCTTCCGCTCCTAGGTAGACTCTCCTTGAGAATGATGCCTCCAAGCGACGCGTACCAAGGGTATCACCTGGTTCCTCCGAACCTTCTTCCGTCGATCCAGAATCTCCACTGGCTGCTCTGGATAGCTGAGAGAAGGCCCAACCTCTATCTCTGAATGATCGAGCACATGGCTAGGGTCAGCCACGTACCGTCTCAACTGTGATACATAAAATACATTGTGGACTCCCACTAGCACAGGCGGCAAGTCTAGCCTGTATGACACGTCACCGACTCTCCCGCTGATAACGAAAGGGCCGATGAAGCACGGGCTAAGCTTTCTGCCTCCACCAAAACATATCGTACCACGAGTCGGAGATATCCTCAAGAAAACCTGGTCTTCGACCTAATCACAAGCAAGGTCTCAATTAAAATAATAAACAAATATGATCAAAATCATAAACAAATAAACCTAAATCTAATCCTACTCTAATCTGTACCTCAAATTCCAATGGCCTCCGGTGGCTATCGGCCGAGTACCGATGTCTGTCCTACGCCACGCGAAGTCTGTCCCTGATGAGCTTCACCTTCTCGGCTGCATCAACAACCATCTCTGGCCCCAGTAAAGCTCGCTCACCAACATCATCCCAAGATAAGGGTGTACGGCACCTACGCCCGTACAAAGCCTCGAAAGGTGACATCTCAATGCTGGCCTGGAAACTGTTATTGTAAGCAAACTCCACCAAATGAAGATGATCCTCCCAGGAACCTCTAAAGTCTAGGACGCACGTCCGCAGCGTATCCTCAAGGGTCTGAATAGTCCGCTCTGACTGTCCGTCCGTCTGGGGGTGGTATGCAGTACTAAACTTGAGCTGAGTGCCCAAGCTGGTATGCAGACTCCTCCAGAAATGGGAAGTAAAATGGCTATCCCGATCTGAGATGATGCTGACCGGAACTCCGTGAATCCTGACTATCTGTCGTATATACATCTCCGCCAGCCTCTCTGTAGACGTACCCACCTTGAATGGCAAGAAGTGGGCCGATTTGGTCAACCTGTCAACGATGACCCAAATCGCATCTTTCCCTCCTGGAGTACGCAGCAATCCTGAAACGAAGTCCATCGTGATATGCTCCCATTTCCACTCGGGAATGGGCAGCGGCTGCAACAATCCACCGGGCCTCTGTCTCTCTACCTTGACCTGCTGACAGACCAAACACCTAGCCACGAAGCGAGCCACCTCTCGCTTCATCCCTGACCACCAAACATGCTCCCGCAGATCTCGATATATCGTGTTGGCACCCGGGTGTATAGAGTACAGAGATCTGTGGGCCTCCTGTATAACCTGCTCCCTGAGCTCCCCGCTGGGCACACATAATCTGGAACCGTGCCTCAAGGCACCATCCTCTGCAAGAGAAAACTCGCCCTCCAGCAATCCTGCTCGAACCTGCTCCTGGAGGCACCGCAGAGCAACGTCCTCAAACTGTGCCGACTTGATCCTCTCCACCAAGTCTGACTGAATCTGCATCCCCCATAGTTGCATCTGTACCCCGGGCACGATCACCTCAATCCCAAGGCTCTCCAAGTCGGCAAGCAAATGCTGATCCATGGTCAAACACATGGCTGTCGGATACCTACTCAAGGCATCGGCAACCACGTTGGCCTTCCCTGGGTGATACTGAAGTAGGATGTCAAAATCCTTCATCAACTCTAGCCATCTGTGCTGCCTCATGTTCAACTCCTTCTGAGTGAAAACATACTTTAAGCTCTTGTGATCTGTGAAGATCTCCACCCTCTCACCATACAGATAATGCTTCCACAATTTCAGAGCAAAAATCACTGCTGCCAGCTCCAGGTCGTGGGTAGGGTAGTTCTTCTTATGGGGACGCAATTACCTGGAAGCATAGGCAATCACCTTCCCATGCTGCTGCAAGACGCAACCCAGCCCCTTCCCTGAAGTATCACTATAAATAGTGAAACCACCTGATCCTGAAGGCAACGTCAGAATCGGAGCTGTCGTCAGCCGCTTCTTCAACTCATCAAAAGCTGTCTGACACTCGTCTGACCAAACATACTCAGCATCCTTCCGGGTCAACCGAGTCAACGGCTCTGCAACCTGGGAGAAATCCTGCACAAATCTCCGATAGTATCCTGCCAGCCCCAGGAAACTCCTGATCTCTGTAACTGAAGTCGGCGCTGCCCATGCCTCAACTGCTACAATCTTTTTGGGGTCAACTGAGATACCATCTCCAGTCACCACATGCCCCAAGAAGTCCACCCGATCCAAGAAGAACTCACATTTGGAGAGCTTCCCGTAAAGCTGCTCCTTCCTGAGAATCTCCAGCACTATCCTCAAATGCTCCTTGTGCCCCTCCTCAGTCTTGGAATATATCAAGATATCGTCAATAAACACAACCACAAACTAATCCAGATACTGGTGGAACACCTTGTTCATAAGGTTCATAAATACTGCTGGTGCATTGGTTAGCCCAAACGGCATAACCAGAAACTCAAACTGCCCGTACCGCGTCCTAAAAGTGGTCTTGGGAATATCCTGCCCCTTCACCTTCACCTGGTGATAACCCGACCTCAGATCAATCTTGGAAAATACCCGAGCTCCGCTCAACTGGTCAAATAAATCGTCGATCCGCGGCAGTAGATATTTGTTCTTGATCGTGAGGTTGTTGAGTGCCCTATAGTCAATACACATGCGTACTGACCCATCCTTCTTCGGTACGAACAACACTAGTGCACCCCATGGCGACGAACTCGAGCGGATGAAGCCCTTGTCCTATAGCTCATCCACCTGCTTCTTCAGCTCCACCAGCTCGCTGTTGTTCACCCGATAGACATGCTGAGAGATGGGTTCCGCTCCTAGAACCAAGTCTATCGAGAACTCTATGTCTCTATCTGGTGGCAATCCCGACAACTCCTCTGGGAAAACATCCATATAATCTGCTATCAAGGGGTGTGGAATCGTCTGCTCCTCGACCGAGCTCCACAGAAGACCCCGCTGCTCTGCTCTGCCTGACGTCTGGAGTACTCGAACTCTGGCTCCCCCGGCACTCTGAAAATAACTCTACCCCCTCTGCAATCAATGCCGGCATGGTGCCTGCTCAACCAATCCATGTCTAGTGCTATATCGTAGTTCGGCAATGGCATTACGAGCAGGCTCACCTCCAACTCACGGCCTCCCAAAACTACTCTCTGACCCTTACAAATATCACTCACGAGGATAATGCCACCCCCGGTCGTGATCTTGTAAGTCCTAGGCAACGATTCAGCTACGATACCGTGTCTAATCGTAAAAGATACTGATATAAAGCTATACGAAGCACCGAAATCGAATAATGCAAAGGCTGGACTGGAGTCGAGAAGAATCAAACCTGAAATCAGCTCTCTGATGGCCTGCGTATCCTCTGTTGCCATGGAGAATCCTTGCCCCTGCTGGCCTCCCCTGGCCTGCTGCTGGAGCTGGACGAACCTCTGCTGCTGCGTCTGTAGGGCTGGTCCCCGCTGCTGACCTACTGGAGCTCTGACTGCTGCTCCCTGGGCTGCTCGTCCTCCAGACCTAGGACAATCTCTCATCTGGTGATCTGCCGCTCCGCAAAGAAGGCACTTTCCGAGCCTCTTCCTGCACTCGTTCCATCCATGCCCTGGCTTCTTGCAGAAGGTGCAACTGACTGTCTGGTGCCTGGGTGCCTGATGCTGAAACTGCTGCTGGTGAACTGGCCTCTGCTGAATCGGCTGCGGCTGGAACTGTCTCAGCTGCTGATGCTGAAAGTGGGGCCTCTTGGCCTGGCCTCCGCTGGTGCTGCTGCCCCCAACTGGGTCTCTTCCCCTCTTGAGCCTAAGCTCAAGATCATCCTCAGCCAACAAGGCTCCAGTCAAGATCTCCTCGAATGTGGCATCACTGTTCCCCTTGGTCAGGGACTTGACCTCCTTGACCAGACCCTTCCGGAACCTCTGGGACTTTGTCGTCTCGTTCAAGCCCTCCACAAACCTGTCGAGGCGGCCGAACTCCCCGGCGTACTCCTCCACTGAAAGACTCCCCTGGACCAGGCTCTCGAACTGCGTCTCTAAGGCTCTGAGTGCTGAATCTGGGAAGAACTTCTTCTTAAAGAAGCCCTTGAACTGCTTCCAAGTTTGCCCAGCTACCCCCACCCTGGGGTCCGACTGATACCAGGTGCGAGCAAGATCTCGCATCCGGCTAGCTGCGGCCTCGATTTGAAGATCTGCTGGAATCCTGGCCAAGCGGAAGATCTCCTCTATATGCTCGATCCACTCATCGGCATATAGGATCCCCTCTATCGCCAGAAAGTCTCTGGGGCTCATCTTCTGAAACTGCTCGATCCCCGGTGTCCTCGGCTGATAGACCACTGGTCGAGCTACAACCGTCGTAAGGGCCAGCTCCATGCCCATGTCCTGTCGAGCCTGCTGTCGGTCCATGAACTGCTGGAAATACGCGAACATCTGAGCTGCATCCACGTATCCTGGAGGCGGCTGCTGGAAGGGATCCTCTGGAATGATCGGGTCCTGCCTCCGAGTCAGTGGATGCATACCCCCTGCTGCGGCTGCCGAGGTCTCAATACGAGCAGAGGTGGCAGGAGATGCAGTCCCCTGGCCTCGCTGTACTGGCTGGGAGGTAGCAGTCCCCTCCATAGCATCCCCATGGATGGTAGGCTGCGATCTAGTCTCTATCATCCTGAAGATAGACAAACAAGAGTATCAGTTTCTGAGAAAGAAGCGAAATAACAAAGGCGGACAGTTAAAAATTCAAAGGATCAGCTGACAATAAGGATTTAGATGGAAAATAAAAGAAATTCCCTAAAGTGATTGAGTACCTTAAAATTAATGTTCTATATCTTACTGCAGGCTGTAGTGATACTCTAGTTCGAATACCACTACACTTCTAGTCTAGACCTGCATGGGCCACCACTAAAAATGTGTCACGACCCGCACCCTAGAGTAAGGACACGAGACATGGGTACGTCCAGCCTACGCCGCAGTGTCGGCGGTAGAACGCTGTCCTAGGTCAACATACATCTAGCAATATATCTCTAAACAGTTTATACTCCCCGAATGGGATGACATAGCAGTAATAAACTCAATCACAACTAAGGCAGAGATAGCACGATATGAAATAGAACTCAAGGAAAACAAATAGATGAAAAGTAATCTAAGATAATCCCAGCAAATATCCAGAAGTACATGGTCTCAGATATATAATAAAAGAATATATACAACTCTGAACTGCAAATAAAGTCTAGCTAAAACATGCCTCAAGACTACATAAAAGAAGATAAGCCTAACTAATCTAGTCTAGGCAATCGGGGTGATATCCTCAGCTAGAGCTGGGTCCTCCTGAAGGTCCAGCTCGCAGGTGTCATCTAAGGCTGCCCCGTAGAAAGTGTCCAGGCAGGCCTCCTCCTCGTCCTCTGTAATATTTCAACAGGTCCAGTCAGGACAGGAGCGAGCACAATACATCTCAACAGTTCATAGCAGGTTAGAAAATATAAACATGCAGTAGAGTAAGATACAGGAAACTGAAAGGAAGTACATGATAAAAAAGAGAAAACTGTATATAAATAGCTACTGTATATAGAGAACTAATAGTGGCTAGTGAAGCAGAGTACAAGATAGCACATGTGAACAGGACAGATTTGTACATGATCTACACTAAAAAGTTTGCACATGATCTACACTACAATGGAATTGTTCACATAACTACTAGCACTCCCCCGTTTTCCCCAATCAATACACAAGGATCTAAACAGGTTATGTTAATGTACATGATATCACATGGGGGCCAATGAAAGGGTGCACATGATAGTATACATGAGGGCTACGTGAACATGAGAGTACAAGATTCACAGGAGTGTACATATATAACGAAAGCACAGGAGTACATGATGAAAGTGAAACGCACATGACACAATGTACCCGATGCTCCCGAGGGGGATAACATCGCATGAAGAGATCCATATAGTACTAATCCGTGATAATGTCGTGACAGCATCAAGTAAGGTAATCTAAAGCAGGAATATAATTCTAAGCAGGATATGAAATGATCAGAGAATGTACTCGCCTGTATCTGAGTGTCCAATATGAAAAGTACTGTCCGATGAGTGGTGTCTGGCTCCTAATCAGAACAGCACAAGTCACAACAAGTCCAACATGGAATAATGAAGTTTTACTATGCATTCTACATGATTCTAGGTCAATCTAGGCCAAAGTCAACTCTTGGTCAACTCTGGTCAACCCTAGAAGTCAAACTAGGTCAAACTAGCCTATACTAGTCTAGCAAGTCAAACCTATATCTAAAACCTATCACTCTTGATATATATATTGAAAATCTAACCATACACACCTATATATGTAATACACATATATAGTTCACACAAATTATATGTACATGATGCTTATGTTTATAAACCAATACAACCTATACATCCAAGTAGGTATCCATACTAGATACCCAAAAAGGTACACAACCCTAATATATAGATATATATATATATACACATATTATATTATATGAATATATTACAAATTATAATACATTATATAGTACGTATAAGGAAGATAGAGAGTTAGAGGGAAAGAGTGACAAGTGTCACATGTGTGTACAACATAGTGTAGGGTGTCAATGTGAACATGGCTAGTGAGGAGTGAACAGTGTGAAGGAATAAGAGGGTGCATGTGTGTGACAATGTGTGACTGCAATGTGTGTGTTAGAGTGTAGCTGTGTGTGTGTGGCAAGGTACAAACAGTGTGCAGGAACTACAAAAACAGTGAAAGTGAGAGAGGAAAGTGTGTGTGTATATATATAACTGGACTTTGTGTGTGTAGAGGACAGTGAGAAGGAAAGGAAATCAAACATCAACACCCAGGTTTTCAAGCATCACTGAAACTACATACTTCTAAAAGGAAGAAGGGAAATCTGTGGAAAGAAGGGAAAACAATTCATGAACCCTATCAATACACAAGTTGTATCAACACAATTTCAGACTTTTAAATATCTAAACAACTCAGTAACCTAGGTATTAATATCAACAAAATTCAGATTTGAGTCTATAAGACTAAATCCCAGGTTTCCACCTCAGTCCTAGCCATTCCCAGGTTGATACAATACTGGAATCACCCTTAGCTCATGATAAACACAAAAATCAGTTTTAATAGTTCAAAATTTCAGAACTGAACTATAAGCTATAATTTGAAGTCATTTGCTTACCAATGAACCCAAAAATTGACACACAAGTAGTTCAAGTATAGGAGAGTAATTCCAGGAACTTAAAACAACAATTTAACAGCATTAAAGGGTCCAAATTTGATGCTAAAGTTCATGAATACAAACTGGAAAATCTGTTCATAACATGTATCAGGAAGAAAAAATTGGGAAAATGAATTTAACCAACCAATTCGACCTAATTTACTAAACTAATGGTTGGTAACCAAAATATATATTATATATGCGTCCCACAATGCAATGGTGTCCACCCAAGTGGACACGACGTGTCCAGAACAAGGAAAACTCAAAACAGACACAACAGTGCACTAATATAACTGAACCCAGTTCAGTACAAAACCAATGCACGTGCTCGTGCGTGTCCGACACGACACGTGGGGGTCTGAGACTCGACACACGGGATGTCAGTCATTGCCCCATGCCACGTGTCAAGTGGTTCGTGTCCTCGTATCCTACAGAGGGAGAAAAAGACCCCGAGTAGCAGGGAATCCCTGTAGCGTGTGCGCGCGGGGTGCGGCGCGTGTCCAAACCATGAATCCGACACAAACTGACACTATAATTACCACAGAAGATTAAAAATCAATAATAAATGATAAAACTTAATTTCCTATTCAAAAATATTGCACGAATAAAATCGAAATGCCCTTTGAGGCAATTTGACAAACACTTCAGCTTAGGCTCTGATAGGTGTCCAGAACGGACACGAAACCTATGATTCTTGACACGAAACCTATACAGACACTTAGGGGACTCCTAGGGCTTCCTAACCATGAAGAGAAATCGAAAATCCATGGAGAAATGAGAAAGTTACCTATTGTTGAACTTTCAAGAAAAACCCCTCTTTTGTGAGCTCCTCTCTTGATATCCCAATCCAATCAAAACAACCTCAAACTGAAATAAAACTCAAATAGCAGCAAGAACAGTAATATTAGGATTCAATGCAACTTGTTTGGGAGAAAAAGGATCTAAAATAGATTTTCTATGGGTTTTTAAACATGGAGACTCACCTCTTTCTTCTCTTGAAATAATTTCCTAAGAAAGAGGCTAGCCCTAGATTTTAGAAGAGATTATATAGTGGGGGGATTCCCTAGGTTAGCTAATGGTGGTCGGCCATGATGGACTAGGCTAGGGTTTGCACTAGGTTGGCTAGTCCTATTAGGTTAAGTCACAAAATGACTTGTGAAATCACAAGCCATTTCTCAAACCATTTAATTCCTAATCTCCTCACTCAATTTCTAATGAACTAATTACCACTAACTTAAGTCATGCTAGGTTAGAATAGAGTCACATAACCTAACCAAGTCCATACTAACTAGGATTAGCTTCTAGGTTGGTCTACAAGGGTCAAAACTAGTCAAAGTCAACCTAGTCCAAACAATTCCAAAATAATTCCTAAAAATTCCCATAAATGCAAATAAATTCTAATAAATTTAAATTACCCCAAAATGTCAAAAATACCCTCACACGAGAAATGTGGTAGTGACAGCTGCTGCTAGCAATTCGATTGGATACTTCTTTTTAGAAGTAGTACTCTCGTTTGCTGCTATAACGAAATCTTTTTAGATTTTTGTTATCCATAATCCTCCAAGGATCTCTGTCAAGCACCTTTTTTGAAGTGTTGCTAGAAACGTTGTTTTTATAATCATTTTATTTTCTCAGTTTCCATCGAAAATTGTGCCCCGGGACTAACAATACATGCTTATGTCTAATCTTCAATAAAAGACTAATCGAATCATTCTATCCTCAAATCATATCTTCTAAAAGACTTCCCTAAAGGTTTGTTTTTTCTTTTTCCTTTTTTCCTTAGGGAGCTATAACTAACACCAAAATTTAGAATTTATTCTCTCAGTCGTATCCCTAGTCATTTCAACCATTTACGAGAATCGTATCTTATCCTATTTCATTAATATATAAAACTTTTAATACAACACTATATGCTTAAGTAAATGGTAGTAGTTTATATCAATTGATAAAAAAAATTACTACTAGGGCTAAACTTCATATATAAAATACAAATTGCCACACCGGTCTAATCGACCTATCTAGTAGAGATGTCTATCATAATCATTTCTTCCTTAGATAATCACCCTCCTCTAGTATATTTTATCAACCTTTGCTTCTATCACACAACAAAAAAATAAACGAAGGAGGTTCATCAAGCATGAATGTTTGCCTTTCTGAGCATAAATGAATAAATAACCTCTAAGTCCAAGTAAAAAAAATTAAGAGGGCTTACAGATTGGATGTTATCAATTGCGGGATCTACAGTACACAATCTAGGTTGTTAATCTATTTACTATAGTTGTTTAACCGCAAAGCCTGATTAAGGTGACACGTGGCATTGATTGGAAAAGATCAGTTGCAGTGATCCTAAAGGTGCTGTTTATGGAAGTTCGTATAATGCACTTACCAATTACAACTGCTAATCATATGGCCCGATAATGGTGACACGTGGCTCATACTATGATTTGGTAAGATTTTTTTGTTAAATAGGGCGGTTATAATGCACACGCCATAAGAAATCAAATGATCATCAAGATTATTTGCCCGATCGGTTTGACACGTGATACATACTAAAATATAGGAGAATCTCTTGTTTAATGGGGAGATTAATAACACACACGCTATTAATGTGGGATTTAAATCACCTAGCAGTTTAATTGGATGGTCTGGTTGATTGGACACATGGCATATACCAAGATTTGAGAGAATATGTCTTCTGGAGATGAAGATTTAGCCGCATGGATCCTGCCACATGACGACTTTCGAGAGTACTGTCGCATGAAGTCTTGGCCGTATGGGGACTTTTGTGAGTATTGTCACATGAGGAGAGTGTACACATAGCACTGCACCGTTGTCTTTCGTTAACAGGTAGTGACTAGGGTGATATAGACCTTATGTTGTTGCCTTTGTACGGGAACTCGGAACATCATAGGAAGATGGACCGCCTGGGGAGCCACACAGAGAGACGTATGGGAAGTCGCAAGTTGGTGTGCTGCCTCTTAGCCACATGACCTGATGTGGTTCTGACTGAGTGCGCCGAAGAAATAGCATATTCTCATTCTTGGAAATCCTTTATCTATGACTTCGATATTAGCATCGCAGATGTCTTCAAAAAAATTTATTTGCCAATATGACATCAATCGACCAAGCACTAGAAGAAGATAACCAAAGTTTGGAACCCTTCAAAAATGATGCCTATCAACGACAAATTCCTCAAGAAGTACTACTATGCCTAAAAAGGTTCGAGGGAATCGGGAGCTTTAAACCAAACAATATTGTTTTGAAAGCCCATGTAAAGCAAGCTTTTAAGCAAACGAATTTCTCTAATAGCTTGGCCCCAACATGCCATCCTTGAGACACATATCTCTTCCAAGAAGAACAGTCTCAACATCTCAAGACTCCCTAACAAGTCAAAAAAATAAGTTGGGAATAATCCAAAATTCCTTAAGCAGAGCAGCCTCATCGTGCCAAGAAAATTAGGGATTGATTTCTAGCTCCGCAACTAGCCATAATTAATAGATATAAAAACACCTTAGAATCCCTACTAATTCTAAAAAATATATTATGTGACCGAGAATGTTGTCCCTACAATACATATCAAATCCCCATAAATAGTGACCTTCAATCATAAGTTTGAAAATATTAGGCTCGCACCTCATAAAAGGCTACCTACTAAAGACTCATCAATCATAGCCAACACCGGAAACATTCAAGATTCATGACTACAAACGTCAACATCTTGACCCAAGAGAATGATTTCCCTTAGAATGAATTCCTCAGCAGGCAGGAACAACTCAAACATTCCCCAGCAAGTTAGGAATAATCTTTGAAGATCCGCAACAAGTCGGGGATAACCTGTTAAACCCCAAGCAAGCCAGGAATAGATTCCCTATACTTTTCCAACAAATTAAGGGATCGATTTCCAACTCCTCCAGCGAGTCAGGACACAGTAGCAAGAATATCTATACCAAGTCGAGATCCGCTATGGATAGTAAATACACCAAAAAGTTCTCCAGTAATAACAATTCTCAAATCCTCTATAGAGAGCCATCCTAGCAACATTTAACTTTGAAAAGAAGTTCTTATCTCTAATTCCTATCTAACTTAGATATATCTTATACTAATCCATCAACTAGATTAACAATAATCATTTGTCATCCTTGATAAATATCTCAAAACAAACATAGTTGCTTGACCACAATTAGTCTAAAAGTATTTATTCCTCTTCCCCAGTATGACTAAGAATACCCCCACTAAAAAATGTTTGTCCCTATACAACAAGTCAGCTCAGGGTTATCTTGTTCTTCTTCCCCAGTCTTCCCAGCAAGACTAGGAATCTTTTATCATGAAAACTTTTATATCCAAAACCCCAATCGGTTCGGAGATATCCAATTTGGGTCATGATTCAATTTCCATGTATTTACCTATTCAGCCTCACAATTGTTTTTATGTGATCGCATCATGAAAAAAAAACTGTTAGGGAGGTGAAGTCCCTTGTTTGCTTGTACTTATCCCTTGCCTCACTATGTTCGTATACTTTTGATCTTGCTACCTATATATATGCTATATTGTGAAGCGCCTAAGATTGAGTTTGAGATCATTGCTCTCTTGTCTTCCCCTGCGGAGAGTTCTACCATTTCTTCCTTGAAGATCTTATGAATCGTTTATTTTCTAATTTTGTGTTTCTAGAAAGAATGTCAAAAATGAGTCTTCCATCATTTTTGTCATGACCCGCACCCAATGTAGGGGGCACGAGAAGTAGGTACGTCCAGCTTACGTCGCAGTGTCGACGGTATAATGCTATTCTAGGTCATGAACATAACTAACACAATATGAAAAACTCTCCAACTGGAGGCCAAGTCACAGAAGGTACAACTCAATCACAAATCTAGTGGTAGAATATAGCACGATGAAAAGATAAAGGGATCCTCAAAACTGAGGTACAACAGAGGTGAAATAAGCAAGCAACAACATCAAGTCTCAACATCTCCAATAATATACAACTCAGAAACAAAACAACAAATGACAAGAAAGAAGAACAGTCTAACTATCTATACTATGCATGGTATCATCCTCAGCAGCTGCCTGAACCTCCACAAGGGTCCAGGTCACGAGTGTCATCTAGGCAAGCTCCATAGTAAGGGGTGCAGGATTCCTCGTCATCCTCTATAATATTTTCAACAGGTACAGCCAGGACAGGAGCGAGCACAATACATCTCACGCAGATCATAACAGGTTAGAAAATATAAACATACAAAAGAGTAAGATACATAAAAATTGAAAGAATGTACATGATGTAAAAGAGAGAACTATAATGGAAATATCTACTATAAGTAGAGAACTATCAGTGATAGTGATGTAGAGTACAAAGTCGACATATAAACGGCTGGATTTGCACATAAATATACTAAAGAGGCACACATGGTTATACTACCTTGGAATTATTCACATGACTATTTATACTCCCCCATACCCCAATCAATACACAAGGATCCAGACAAGTTATGTTACGTACATAATTTTCACATGGAAGCCCATAGATGGGTACACATGAAGTATAGGTTACACATGAAGCACATGAGAAACATGGTCGTACATGAGAGCACATGAGAGTACATGAGCGTACATAAACGTACATGAAGCACATGAGTATACATAAATAACATGATAACGAGGAATACATGATGTACATAAAACACATGACATGAGTATCCGATGCTCCCGAGGGGGATAACATCTCAATGTAGGGATCCATATAGTACCAATCCGTGATAATATCGTGACAGCATCAAGTAAGGTAATCTAGAGGAAGAATATAATCCTAAGCAAGTTATGAAACGATCAGAGAATGTACTCGCCTGCGATCTGAATGTCTGTGAGAATAACTGTCCGAGATGAGGTATCTGACTCCTATTTAGAGAAACACAAGTCAAGATGTATACAGGGGATGATAAATAAAATGTACAATGCACCTGCATGTTGTCTAGGTCAAACTAGACTAAAGTCAATACTTGGTCAACTCTAGTCAACCATACTAGTCAAACTAGGTCAACGAGGTCAAGCCCTAGCCCAAGCAAGTCTAACAAGTCTCACTAGGCCTAACCAAGCCTAGGCTAGCAATCACACACATTCACAAGGCCACACAGTTAGCAAAATCCAACATATACATGTATGCATTCCAATTGGCATAAGGCAAGGCACCTAGATAACATATATACCATCATGCTTGAATAAATATATACCATATATATATAGAAAGTGAAAGAGTGAAAGAGTGAGAAGTGCATAATGGTTGGTGTAGCTTAGTTAAGGACAGTGTATAGAATTTATACAAGTACATGTGTGTGTGTACAATAAACTATCAAGTAAAAGTGTCAAAGTTGTGTATGTGTGCAGCAATATATCAAGTAAAGTAGGGTCTATGTAAGGGAGAGTTCAGGTTCATGTTACAGATAAATTCAATGCTCAGTTAATAGGAAGGCTAACCATGTATCCATATGTGTTCAGGTTATGACAAGGTGTTCAATTTCCCAGGTATGTGAAGCAAGTTTAACTTCTATTTAAGTTCAAATGTAATGTGTTTAGCAATATCCAGGTTCCAGGTTTCAGCAATAGGATTCAACCTCAACATCAAAACAATTTACCAATCTCAAACTCAGATTTCAGATAACATCACAAGGCTTATAATCCAATTATTCTCTGGTTATCAAGCTTTCAGCAAAATGGGTATTGGGACTAATGTATAACATGTCAATGGGGTTTAGCATAGTTCAGATTTTCAAGACAGCAAGGTTGGCTATTGTGTGCGTATCAAGTAGGGAGTGTCCCAGGTTAGCATAGTGTGTGGGTGAGGAAAGGGAATACATGGCTCTGTTTTAGTGCATTTCAGTCATGTACAGGAGTGTCAACATTGTATTGCAATACATATATATGTAGTGTATACATGAACTTCCTTATCCAGGAAATTAAATGAACGATCAAATCTTAGTATCAGAATATTAGATATGCTTATCATCAACAAAGCAACAACATAACCCTAAACAAGTCTCAGGGAAACCATATAAGTATGCATGAACTCAAAAATTCCTAAGAGGTATCAGACCTCTCGTCCTTTCGAGTGTCAAGCCAACCAAACACCCAAAAACAATCGAACCCCATCACAATCGAACCCAGTTGTATAAACTCATATCCCAGCCATATAACATACATAAAACATGTGAATCAAAATTTGAATTTGCATAAAAAATAATCTAAAAAAATCTTCGAAACGTAGTTTGAAACACACAGGTATCAATATGTGAATTCGAGTGTCAAAAGCTATTTGAAATCCCACAACCCAATTCAAAACTCTTCACCATTGAACCCAAAACATGAAACCTATATCTCAGTCATGTCATTTATATCTCAGGCATTTTATTCATCTTAACATTACTAAATAATAGTAATTATCAATTTAATCATGATTATCCCAGAAAACAGAACTGAACATGTGTCAGCTAACTCAACATGCATCATAGTGGTTCTAGTTCATGAAATCATTAATTCAGACATTGTATGCATGTAGAATAACATCTAGTTAGCATCAATTTAACATTTTAAAACTATTTAATTACAAATAGTTCTCTAAAACACCCAGCAAGAACATATATCTGAGAAATGTAATTTCGAACCCAAAACCAATTTAACATATGAAAATCAAATTAAATATCAATTAATGTGTGTCAGCATGTAGTACATAATTATTCGTGCCAAGGGTGTGTGTTCGTGTCCAAAAAATGGACACGAACGCGTCCAAACACAACAAAACCGTAACAGAAAAAACATAGCACAGACAGTGTGGTACGCCCATGCTATGGATTTATGCACACGACACGAGTCGAATCATGACACGTGTTCGTGTCCCCGTGTTCACCCAACGTAGGGCACCACGTTCATGTCTCTAACTTGTCACCACGACATGTCCACGTGGGACACGAAGCCCGTATCAGAGGGACGAGACACTCGTGTACAGTGCAGTGTGAAACACGTGCACACGCGATTTCTCCCTCGATACGAAACTATATTGCATAAAAAAATTGGGTGTCGTATCAGACATGTGCTCCATGTGTCCAATAAATATTGTGTCAAATCGTGTCGTGTACAGTATGCACGACACCTCGAGCAGCAGGGCATCGAGCATACTGCTCGTGCTGCGTGTCCAATAAAAAATTGGACACGAAGATGACACGATTTGTGTTCAGTGCAAAACAAAATCAAATCACACATATATAGCTACAATACTGTTTAAATAGTTTTCAAAAATATGAAATAAAAGTTCTCTTTGGCAGTTCAACAAACACCAACATTAATGCACTGATACGTGTCCGATACGGACACGAAATGGACACGGTTTTCTACCAACTTGAGGGACAGCTAGGGAACACACCCATGCAAAGAAATCAAGATTTAATGATAGTTTGAGGTGTTTACCTATAGAGTATCAATCACAAGGAAAAGCCCCAAATAGGAAGATTCCTCTTGCAAGTCAAAAGTTCAAAATTGTGTAAAAACTGAGATTTCTCTCCATGAACAGCAAGTAGAGTATGATTAGGTTCTAATACAAGAGACTAGAGTCAAAAATGAATTAAAATGAAAGAGTTATGGATTGAAGAAGAAAGACCAATATCTCTTTCTTGCCAAAAGTTGTTGTGATGTAAAAAGAGACAAGAACTAGGAAGAGACATTAAATAGGGAGGATTCCCTGGGGGTCAGCCATGTAAGGAAGAAATTAGTGTTAGGGTTGTGGCTAATGGGCTTGGGCTAAGTTTCAATGCTAAAAGAATCAATCCATAAGTCAAAAGTCCATGAACCTAAATCAATTATTCTGTATATGAAACTTTATTCAAAATAACTCAACTTGGGTTGACTTAAGTTAGACTAGGGTCCCAACATGCTAATCAAGTCACCATAGCTAAAATCAACATCTAGGTTAGTCTCCAAAGTCTCAACAAGCAAAAGTCAAAAATAACAATCACCAATGCAATAAATATCAAAATAATTCAAAGAGGTTAAATGACCAAAACACCCTCAGGCCAAAATGACAAATAAAACATCCTAATCACATGGTTGGGCTCTAGGTCAGACAGTCTCTAGGGTTTCACCAGCAAAACATCAAAATCACAAGTCATGGTTTTAAATAGTTTTTTAAAATAATTTAAAATTACCAAAAATCATATCATGATTTAAATGCCATAAATAATGATCAAAATTTCAAAATTACCCTCATTTTAAAAAATTGGGTATTACAAGTCTACACTCCTTAGAGAAATTTTGTCCTCGAAACTATGATGGTAGTACTCCTTCTAGGTCAACACCCCACAATCATAGTCTCAAGTCACATAGTTCGATAATTATATGCGTCTGTCCAAAATCATGATACTCAGAATCTTCGTCATGCTAGTAAGCAAGGCTACGATAATCACAAAGCCCGCGACTAAGATACATACCTCTAGAATCATGGTATTTAAAAATTTTACATTTTCGCATGCTTGGCAGCGAAAACCTTAAATTCCCACACCCAAAAAATACGTCATGTCACCCCCGTTTTTCATTATCCGTATTTCTAGTATACGTACATATACGAAATCCTGACACGTATTTGTACTTCTCTTACTTTGTTAGCTAATTTTTGTTTAATCTTGCTCAGGTTCATCATGGCATATCATGGTTTGACTTGGTTCATTTTGGTTTGGCTTGGTTTATTTCCTTGGTTTATCATGTTAAACCCCCTCCCTTTTTTCCTTTATAAACCCACCTACTTTTCTCTCTCCTCCTTTATTATCATTTACCCTTTCTTTCTTCTCCCATTACTCTTCCAACAACCAAATAATCCATAGGCAAGTGCAACTTGCTTCTTGGGAGAACCCCATTTTTGTTGTTCCATTAACTTCCCCACATGATTCTAAGACACTTTAGTTCTTCGCATTTTCCATTTTGGTGGTTTATTTCTTGTAGATCTAGGTTTAAAGTATTTTTAATTTTCTTGGGTTTTGATCTACCAAACTTGCTTATTTTCAAAAATTAGTTGTTCTATGTTGTAGATAATTTCGTTCTACCCCATTTTGACCTATGGAAGTCCAAATTTAGGCATAAATTGAAGGTTCAATGGAGCACAGAAGTCATGGGTTCCATGGCCTTCTTCTCAGAATTTTGGAGAAGAAGAACAGTATTGGCGCATAAATATACGCCCACGAGTTGTGTGGGCGCATGGGCGCTGGGCGCATAACCTCCTGGTCGCATGCCTCCTCTTGGGCGCATATGTCCCAAACTCCCTTTCTCTTGGGCGCATGCCACCATGGGCGCATTCTGCCCTGACCACCCCCATTCTTAAGTTCATGTTACCTTGACCATCCCCAGCTTGGGCGCATGACCCTGTGTGGGCGCATAGCCCTTATTCTGTGCCAACATAGTTAGTATAGGTGGCTTCTTACTTAGCTTCCCATGCACCCTGCCTCACTTATATGGGCGCATAGACCGCGGGAGCATGTATGTGGGCACATGCCTTAGGCGCATAACCCTGGCGCAGGCACCCCCTTGGGCGCATGATGTCCCCAGGTTCCCTTTTTTTTATTTTTGTACCTATTTTATATCTTTACGCATTTTTGATATGAACTCGACATGAACACAATGTGAGCATGACATGTTAATGGAATGATAGCACATGATGGTGGCCCATTGTGGCGCACCCTTAACAAGCAATATTGATATGATAATCTGAATACGAAAAGATAATGAGGCACACTCTTAACAAGTAAACATGACATGTAATCTTGACAAGTAATATATAACTCTCGTCTTGACATCGTGGATGATTTCTCTTGATTGTATCAGTACAAGCTACATGTCTCGTCATGCATCATGTCTAGAACATGAACTCCTGATTTCCAAGGTCAGGGATTCGTACTGAATCTGACTAGGATAATAACTAGATTAATCAAGTAGTCCATGAAGAGATTCCCAGCTACAGGCAGTCCCGTTATCTGGGTGCTCTAATTGGACTTGTAGCCTGTTGTCGAGTAGAGCACATTTCTAGCGCACCGTCGTGTGTTGCACCCCCAAGTCACCTAATCCAACTATCTCAACTTATGACCGGATAACCTGGATTAAGATTGCAGGGCTTGTGGCTGTTGGAACATCTCGATGCATCTTGTTAGTAACTAAGCTTGTGGTAACCCTAGTTAGTTAAAGTATCAAGCCGTACTCATTGCTTGGCCGTGATTGATAGATGGAGTCCCGTCTGGTCTTGTCTAGACAAGACCAGTACATGGTTATTTCAGCATGTTACTGTTATACTTTACTTTATCGATAATTGGTTAGTGACTAAGTTCTGTCCAGGTGAAGGGTTACAATTCCGGTCCTTGTTTGGTTTACGGGTTGTAACTTGGCTACTGGGATAGTCCTTTAGTTATCTTATCATTTATCGCCTTGTTCCTCTAACTCATGTCTTTCGTTATCATTATGTTATTATGTGCTTATATGCTGGTTTTAGTTCTTAAGTGAAGCCTCCCTTGTGGCACTTGCTCTTTCTGGGGTCTGACCCAGCTGGTTTTGTATGGCCAGATTTCGGAGTAGCACCCGAGGATCTTCCAGCCTTCCAGTCAGATGGTGAACACTAGGCGCAACCCTGTCAACGAGTGGATTTTATTTTGCTCTCCCACTTTATTGTAAATTATTCTTTTGAGGTGTTTAGCCACCGAGCAAGTGTTAGCTCGTGTTAAATTTATATTCCTGTCTGCCTAAGGGCTGTAACATGATTGATTAATCCGAAGGTTGATCATGTATGACTTAAACTCTTGCTAGTCTTTGCATTTTGTATGACTAGCTTCATGATCATCTGAATATGTAATGTATGGGATGCTTTACTTTGTATGTCTGATGATCTACCATCTTGTTACACTTACTTGCTTGCTTGAGATTGAGACACTAGGCTTGTCATTGGCCATAAAAGACTGTTGTCTTGTAGTAAAACCCTCATGTATCTAGACAGTCGTAACCGTATATCGAGGTGGGTTACACTTCAATGTACGTAGCTGGCTGTGTTTGTCCTCCGCTCTCTAGTATTCTGGTTCTGGGGCATAACACGTCCAAAATCTGACTATATGTCCTCATTATGTCAGCTAACACGACTATCAAAGATTCTAGATCTCATAACTGAGGTGACCTAGCCCATATGACTTATCTCAGAAGAAAATCAATCATATCACAAGAACAACCGAACAAAATTGGTCAATCAACAAGGAACGTATGGAATCAAATTTCAAGACAGTTATAAGAGACAATTACGAAAATGGAATCGAGAAGAACGGAACCTGCAACAAGATCTCCAATGGCCTGTGTATCCTCGACTGCCATGGCAAAAGCTCGTCCCTGCTGGCCTTCCCTGGCCTGCTGCTGATGTTCCATGTACCTCTGCTGATGAGTTGGTAAGGATAACCCCTTCTGCTGGCCCACCGGAGCCCTAGCTCCTGCGCCCTGAACTGTCCGTCCAAAAGACTCAGGACACTCTCTCAGCCGATGATCGGATCCTCCGCAAAGTAAACATCTATCCAGACTCTTCTGGCATTCGCCCCAATCGTGCCCTGGTTTCTTACAGAAATGACAAAGGATAACAAGTTGCTATCCCGGGGCCTGCTGCTGCCTCTGCTGCTGCTGCACCTGCTAAAAGGGTACACGGTCCTGAAATTGTTGTTGCTGAAAGTAGACCCTCGGCTGCTGATACCGCTGCTGAATCTGTAAGCGGGGCATCCGCTGTAGATACTGCTGCTGAATCTGTAAGTGGGGCCTCTTGGCCGGGCCCGTACTGCTACTAGCTCCATGAGTGTCTCGCATCCTCTTCTCCTTCAGTCCAAGATCGTCCTCAGCTGCCATGGCTCCTACCAAAATTTGCTCAAAAGTGGCATCGCGGCTGCTCTTGGTATACGACATGATCTCCTTGATCAAGCCCCTACGGAACCTCCTCGCCTTCCCGGCCTTAGTAAGATCCTCAACGAATCTACTCAAACGATAGAACTCCCCGGCGTACTCCTCAACGGTCTGGTTCTCCTGAACCAAACTCTCGAACTGCGCCTCCATGGCACCGAGTGCTGTATCGGGAAAGAATTTCTTCTTGAACAGTTTTTTGAAGGTTGCCCAAGTCTGACCGGCTGTACCAACCCTCGGGTCCTTCTGGTACCAAGTACGGGCTAAGTCCTGCATCTGACTGGCTGGTGCCTCGATCTATAATCCAACTGGTATCTGCGACAATCAGAATATCACCTCAATATGCTCTATCAAATCATCAGTGTATATGATGCCCTCTGTTCCTTTGAAGTCTCGGGGTCCCGTCTTCTTAAAGGATTGGATGTCTGGAGTCTTCGGCTGAAACTGCAGCATCTGTCCTCCCAGTGGCTGAGCAGTCACCATCTCTACTATCGTCCTGACCAACTGGTGGGTATCGTGTACGCTCTGTCGGAAATCAGCAGACTGGCTCTGCTGCATCTGCTGCTGTGCCTCCAGGAATCGCTGGAAGAAGGTAAACATCTGAGCCACTGTAGAAGCATGAAAAATTTTTAGCAAATGAAAGCCCCATGCGCCCAAGCCAGTAAAGCTCCATGCACCCAAGTCAGTAAAGCTCCATGCGCCCAGTCAGTGAAACTCCATGCGCCCAAGTCAGTAAAGCTCCATGCGCCCAGTCAGTGAAGCTCCATACGCCTAACCAGTGAAGTTTCATGCGCCCAAGACTAGCTTCCCTGAAAGGAGGGCGTATAGCCTGAGACATGGCTATGCGTCCAAGCCTGACTCAGTCAAAGCCATGATCAAAATGTGCACCAAAGCGCACGGCCACGTCAGTCTCCCCGAGCAGTCGTGCACCGAAGCATGCAGCCACGTCAACACCACGACCAACCCACGATCTCGCAGCCTGTATGTGCTACATCCTATGCGCCCAAAGCAAGACTATGCGCCCACATAGAAACCAGTATATTTTCTCATGTTGGTACATAACATCATTCCAGCTCAAGAACGACTATAAAAGGGGGGCCTCATCCCTCTTCAAAGGACAGAACGAAGATCATTTTCAAGAGCCAAATTGCTGCACTTCTTGCCAGTGAGCCGAGAGTTAGCAATTTTCTTAGGTTTTCTCCCACTTTTGTAATCGGAGTGTCAACGGAGTAAAGGAGCAACTGCCGCTCGATCTCCAGCGTCCCATTCCCCAGAATTCTTTTTTGTACTCGGGGATCCTCAGCGCAAGATCTCTCAGGCGTACTCGATTTGTGGTACCTTGTGTCAATACAAAAAAGACAGCATTTTCTTCTTCTTTTTTGTGTGTGTCCACAAAAATGACGACTCTGCTGAGGACTACCTTTTCCTCTGACGAGAAGGTGGTGACGCAATCCGATACTGACAAAGTGGGGAGCACTCAGAAGATGTTGATCGTAAAGTTCGATCAGTAGGCGTTCGAAGAGATGCTCTCGAGGGACGGCTCTACTCCCTTAAAATCAGCGAAGCCGAACAAGTCTCGCAAGACTTGGCTTCCGAAGGCTCGCTGTACATATCCTGCTAGTGTCATATCAGATATACATCTGGAGGACTTTGTCACATGGGCGCATGACATTGCCACAGAAGTTCCCCAAATGGAGAAGGCTCATACCGTTTCGGGCTCTACTAGTCCAGTGGCTACTTCCCTGCACAACCAACAACAGGATGTTCAACACCCGAGACTTGGAAAAGAAAAACACTACGATGCCAAGAATCGGGGTGTGTGACACTCTGGCCAAACCCGGCGAGGCTCACAAACGATGGAGACGAAACTGGAAGAAAACAGCGCTGCTCCACCAAGCATGCACCCAAAGCCATGCGTCCAAGGGAGTGTTTGGGCGCATAGCCCCAACCAAAACACTTCTGTCTACAGCAGGCTGGGCATCCAAAGCCATGCGCCCAAGGCCATGCGCCCAGGCTCTCTGGATCCATACTATGCGCCCACATCAAGGAGGCTCAAACATGCTGTCAAGGAGCATGCGCCCAAGGCTAGTCTCCATGGCCTATGCGCCCACAACAAAAAAGACCGGCCCCAATGCGTATAGCACGGGGCTGTCTTCAAGGACATCACAGAACTTAGGTGTGGGGGTTGCCCCTGCACGTGAACTAAGTCTGGATGCACCTACCCTCCTTACGAACCCGCATGCAAAGCTCGGCGATGCATGCAACATGGGTTGTAAGGCAAAGCTCCCTTCCGCTAACTTACGCGACATGATAAATCATAAACGTAAAGCGAGGGAGGACATAAAAATTCATAGTGCACATCCGTGCACCAGTATTGTTATCAACTGTTGTTGCTCCAAAACAACAAGAGTGCCTCAAAGAAAGTTCGTGTTTCGACGGCTGCACTTCTCTGACGATGAAAAGCCACTATGTGTTTCATCCAACACGGCTTCATGGGGTCCCCCTTACGGAAGCCCCAACCAAAGATGGTGGACTACGAACCCAACTTTCTCTCTCAGCTCCACGAGAAGAAGAAGAAGAAGAAGAAGAAGCCTACCAATAGATGGCCAGTAGGCTGTCACATCTGAAGGAGTTTATATGGGTACTCGGTCAAAGGCGAGACTCCGTATCGACGATAAAGACTCCCAAGCTGGGGGTAGTGTTCTCTCAGAGTCTGAAGTGGATGACCCTCACACTGGGGGTAGCCTTACAGAGGACGACGATCCTTCCGAATTTGATGGCGACTATCTACCTCCTCTACCTAAAGATGAAGGACTTGTCCACTCGAAAATAGACAGTATCAGTACCAGTTGTACTGTTTTCTCTGTTCATCCTCGCATGTTATCTACATACATGACGGACGGAGAAAGACCGGAAGAAGCTAGTGATCAGACCAGCAAACGGCTAGAGGGTCTTGAAACAGCATTCACCAAGATCACTGATATGCTTACTAGTATCATGGCGGTCCAAGCTGCCGGGGCTGTTTCTCCACCTCAACAAAACGTCTCGGCCTATGCTAGTTTAACTCACAGCAACAACCCTCCTTCACTGCAAAAGGAGCATCATTCCATTGTGTCTCTTCCAAATCTTGCAAATACTGGGGGTGGTCCTTCGCCAACGACGCCTGACAACCGTTCAGCAGCCATTTCCCAACACCTGCTCAATCAACAGGATGCAATTGATTTCCTGGTCGCTCATCTTGACACCATCTCACACAAAGACGAGCTTCAGGAGATGGGGATATCTCAACCATATCCTCCTGAGTGGGAGAACGCTACTTGCCCTCCTAACTAGAAGCCGTTGACGCTGAACTCATTTGACGGATTGACTTCTCCTCGTCAGCACATGACGTACTTCAACACGCAGACTCTGTACTTGCCCAGAGACGATCCATTCTTGTCGAAGCTGTTTATTAGCACGTTGCAGGGGGTAGCCTTCGAATGGTTCTACAGTCTGCCTGACGGATGTATCAATTCATTTAAAGACTTGGAGAGGTTGTTCCTTAACAGGTTTTACGAGAGTAGCATGCATGTCAGTATGTCTACCCTCATCGAGACCAAGCAAAGGAGGACTGAGTCTGTCATCGCCTTCATCGAACGCTTCATACGGCTAGCACTGAAGATGCCCTTCGGCATACCAGACTCAGAACTTATGGATACTTATCGACATAACTTCTTTCCTACGGTAAAGTTTTGTCTGATTATACATAAGTATGATACATGGCCCGCTTTCATTGGGGCGACTGATGCTGCTAAAAATGACGTTCCTAACTTGGAACTACTGGGGTTGAAAATACCCAAATCCAGAGACAAGGACAAGCATCCTCAAACTATCCCTGTTCATAGGGGTAAAGGGAAAGAAGTCTTGAAGGTCGACACATCCAAAGGAGCTTCCAATTCTCAGGGTGCCTCCGACTAGCCTAAGGAGACCTTCTCCTTCGACAAAGACGATGTCGTTACCATCTTTCACACATTGACGAAGGGTAATAAGCTGACATTGCCTCCACCACGACGTCCTGCAGGGGCGAGTCAACTCAATGATCCCAAGTACTGTCTCTATCATCAGAACATGCATCACTCCACCAAGGACTGCATCGTCCTGAAGAAGAAGATACAACAACTTATCGACAGCCAAGTAATCAACCTCGAAGCTGACGACGAGGTCGTATCTTCTAACATGATCTCTCTTTAGTTTGGCGACTTTCCTCCTATAGAAGTCCCAAACGGCGTGGTCCCGATTCCCAAAACAATAATAGAAGTCGTCAACCTACCGCCAGCTCGCAACTCAACCCTGGTCCCGCTCACAACGGAATATGGTGAGATCATGTGGGTCCATCCAGACCTTGTGCAAGAAATGACGCAGGGGGTAGTACCTCCCAAAACAAAAAGGGACAAGAAGTACAAGTCATGCCATTTGGTATCTTCTTCCATCTACGAGGTCCTATCTGGCGAGACGCGATCGGAGAAGCCATATCTTCGGACGTACGATCCTGCACAAGAAGAAGCAATACCTTCTCAAGCTCATGCTGCCCCCACAAGCTCAGAAGCCAGTCCGTCTAAGCCTCCAACTACGGACAAAGCCAAGCAGAAGGAGACACGGTTTGACAAGTCTCTGAAGGTGCCAGCTTCCGAAGGCATGGATCGGCCCTACAACCTTGACATACTGGCACAGCTAGCCAATACACCTGCCAGGTTGTCTCTGTTCGATCTATTACGACTCTCCAAAGAAACACGGAAGGCCTTAAGTGAGGCATTACAACATGTCGACTCTTATCTTGCCGAAGTCAAGGCCCCCGCTAAAGATCCTATCTCCTGTCCCCACTGCCACAGTACTACAGAAATGGTGCCCAACATCACCTTCTCACAGGAGTACATGCTACTCAAAAATAATCGTCATGATAGACCCCTATACTATACAGGGTATATCGAGGCGATCAAGGTGGACCGCATGCACATCGATCCAGGATCCTCCCTCAACATCATTCCTAGAAGTTTGCTTCAAGTTCTGGGAATCCCTCTACATAAGCTATCTGCAACCAACACAACTATCATGGCTTTCAATGCTGGTCGAAGCCATCCACTGGGCAAGATCTGTCTCAAATGCCAGACCAGTGATCTCCGAACGGAGGTTTCCTGCTATGTAATCGATGCCAATGTATCCTACAATGTCTTGTTAGGACGTCCATGGATACACGAGAACATTATCATTCCTTCCACACTTCACCAATGCTTCAAGTACGTCAACAGCGACGGGGTCGTAAAGATAGAGTTTGCCGATGTCGACCCTTTTAAGGCATCGAAGCTTACTATGGAGATTCGGTACTTTACCAATCTCAGCCCCCCAAGGATGACGACAACGAAGCTGACAATGAAGCTGAAGCAAGTTCGTCCTCCAATGACGGTCCCATGATTATCTGAGTCAAAGGACGTACTACTCCAAAAAGTACTCTAAAGCCTCTCACAATCTGGGTGAAAAAGAAGAACCTTGACAAGGTCAAACCATTGACCATCACTCTCAGCAAGGCACCCCGGAAGAACCTACTGATGCCCGTCCTCCCAATCCTAAAGAATTACCCTACGTGGTGAACTCGGCCAAGACTATAGCTCCTCTTCCAGATGATGATCCTCTCAACGAGTATATCAATACTCACAATAATGTACCTTCAGCGGATGATGTTATCCCTGAAGAAGAACTTGCATATTTCCTTAGTAAAGGTTTATCTTTGAATTACTCCGATGTCTATCAATCTGTAAACTACTACATAGAGACGATATACGCTCTAGAGAACGGTATAGGACCATACCTCTACATACCGGTCACAACGCCTCACCTGCGGGAAAATGTTTACCCTGAAGATATCCTCTACTTCATCGTTCCAGCCAGAAAGAAGGATGAAGAACTAATCATCTTCGATCATATAATTGGCGAGAGAAAGTTCGTTCCAGACTCTACTTCTTCTAAGCACAACACAGAAGCTGACTATGACTCTGGAAAAATACAACTTTTTCGGTATAGTTGGCAGGCCAAGAATATCATCCAGAATATGGGATATGACATCAAGAGCGAGAAAGGGCAAAATTACGGTCGAGGACGACGGTTGCCAATACGACACTTTGCTCCTCCTGGCAAACCCGAGAACTACTATCAACGAAGCGGTGTTGGTTTGGGCTATGTCTCTCCTCCAACAACTCCCGAAAGATCAGATGATGAAGCAGATCGTTGTTCTCATTCTTCTGATTCCTCCCTCTGGGACTCCGACTCCAGCATCGACGACATGTTTAAAGCAACTCTGTCCGTCAACATAGTTTTTGACGACCAAATTATAGACGATGTCCAATCAATCGAACTCGAACAATCGGCTCAAAAGATGAACACTAGGTGGGATCTATGCTTCGAACAACGGGAACCACCTACCGAAGACGAAGTCATCGAAGCCAATCTAGGAGATAAAGTATCTTTCAAACCAATCTTCATCAGCAAAAGTCTATCTGGCGATGAACGCCAATCTCTTACACAGCTTATAAGAGAATACATCGACGTCTTCGCATGGAGTTATGAAGATATGCCAGGCTTGGACCCTAAAGTTGCCATGCACCGCCTGAACATTTCGTCTAAAGCTAAGCCAGTGAAGCAGCAACAATGACGATTCCGACCAGACATCATGGAAGCCATCGAGAATGAAGTCAAGAAGCTTATTGCCAGTGAATTCATTCGCGAGGAACAATACCCAGACTGGGTTGCCAATATCGTCCCAGTCATGAAAAAGAATGGTAAAGTTCGAGTCTGTATCGACTACCATGATTTGAACTCTGTATGTCCGAAAGACAAGTTCCTTCTACCAATCACTGATGTAATGATCGACAATACTTGCGGCTTCGAGCGAATGTCTTTCATGGATGGGTTCTCAGGCTACAACCAGATCAAGATGTTCTCCAGCGACGAGAAGCACACATCTTTTCAAATGCCGTTGGAGGTATACTGCTATACGGTGATGCCCTTCGGATTGAAGAATACGGGAGTGACATACCAACGAGCCATGAACACAATTTTTTGTAATTATTTGCATAAAACTGTGGAGTGCTACGTAGACGATATCGCAATCAAAAGTCGTCTCAAGGAAAACAACCTCCAAGACTTAAGAACGGTGTTCGAACTAATGCGTGCACACCAACTCAAGATAAATCCAACCAAGTCTTTCCTGAGAGTCTCCAGCGACAAGTTCCTTAGTTTTGTTATCACTTCAAAGGATATACATCTGGACCCGGAGAAAGTGAAGGCTATCCTCGACATGCATCCTCTAAGAAACCTCAAAGAGCTACGCGGACTACAAGGAAGGCTAGCCTACATCAGACGATCCATTTTGAACCTCTCTAGAAGGTGTCAACCATTCACTCAGCTCATGAAGAAAGGCGTATCTTTCGTCTGGACTGAACAATGTCAGCGCATATTCGACGACATCAAGGCGTATCTTACATGCCCTCCAGTATTGGTAGCTCCAATAATGGGGAAGCCCTTCTTACTATATGTCCGCGCTATGGATCATTCTCTTGGTCCCCTATTAGCTCAGAAGAACGAAGGCGGTCATGAACAGGCAATCTACTACCTCAGCCGCACAATGGTGGGTGCCGAGCACAGATACACACCGGTGGAGAAGGAATGCCTTGCACTAGGATTTGCCATCCAGAAGACACGCCACTATATGTCTGGGCAGACTATCCATATTATATCAAAAGTCAACCCTCTCAGAATACTCATGACTAAACCGGGCTCTCTCAATTCCCGTTTAGCTACATGGGCAATGTTGTTAACTCCATACGATATGGTCTTCGTTCCTCAGAAGGCAGTAAAAGGCCAAGCATTAGCTGATTTTCTCGCAGCTCATCCGGTGCCGGAGTCATCCAAACTCTACGAAGAAATCTTCGACGAAGTGGTGGAGTCTAACACTGCAACTGAAGAAATCCCCATTTGGCGAATGTTCTTCGATGGTACATCAAGAATAGGACCCAAAGGAAATATCGTGGCTGGAGTAGGTGTCGTGCTCGTGTCACCTGATCATCTAGTTATACACTGTGCATATTTTCTCATGGAATCATGCACCAACAACGTAGCTGAATATAATGCTCCATTAATCGGCCTACAACTGGCGAAGCAACTGGGAGTTGACTATCTAGAAGCTTACGGCAATTCCAAGTTAATAGTTAGTCAGGTCCGAGGGGATTATGAAGTTCACCACGAAGATCTCATCCCCTACCACAGAGCAACAATCGAGCTGGCGTCTACTTTCGCTGGATTCTTCATCGAACACGTGCCTCGACTAAAGAATATAGAAGCAGATGCTCTAGCCGGTCTCATTGCTTCCTTGACCGTTTCTACCAATACACAGCAGTCAATCACAGTGTCTGGTCGAGAACTATTCTGTGTGAAAAATGCCTTGCATATTCATCACAGTTACGTAGCGGAAACAAACGTCGATGTCAAAGACTGGAGATTTCCCTTCATAGACTACGCTGTCTATGGAATCCTCCCCGAGGACCCGAAGGAAGCAGTATCCATCCAAAGACGATCCCTAAGATTTTACTACGATTCAGCTACCAAGATACTGTACTGACGCTCTTACGATGGGCTACTGTTACGATGCTTATCAGACACAGAAGCCAAACATGCACTCCGGGAGGCTCACGATGGAGTTTGTGGTGCGCATCAACCAGGCCCCAAATTATAAAATTGCCTCAAACGAATGGGTTATTACTGGCCCACAATGATAGCAGATGTTGTTGAATATGCAAAGAAGTATAGAGCTTGTCATTTCCATGCCGATTTCATTTATCAACCTTTGGAGTTTCTACACCCGACGGTAGCATCTTGGCCGTTTGAAGCCTGGGGCATGGACATTATAGGACCAATCAGCCCGCCATCCTCCAAAGGACATCGGTTAATCCTAGCTATAACCGATTACTTCTCCAAATAGGCGGAAGCTATGCCGCTCACCGAAGTGAAGACGTCAAACGTGATCAGTTTCATCAAATATTACATCATCTACCGCTTCGGCCTACCTCATAGGATCATCCATGATAATGGTCCACAGTTCGTAAGACATGCGTTCTATCGGTTCTGCGATAAGAATCGAATCCAGAATGTAGCCTCTACTGTCTACAATCCAGCGGCTAACGGGCTAGCAGAAGCCTTCAACAAAACCATCATAAAACTTTTCAAGAAGTTCGTGTCTTCAAACAAGGGCGATTGGAATGACAAGCTTGGTGAATATCTATGGGCCTATCGTACAACAGTCCGGACTCCAACAGGCAGTACGCCATTCTCTCTGGTTTATGGGAGCGAAGCAGTTCTTCTCCTAGAAATCCAGATTCCTTCTCTTCGAGTAGCCCTAGCCAACGAGCTGACTACTGAAGAAAGCTACCGTCTGCGACTCCAGGAGCTCGAAGTGCTAGACAAAAAATGCTTGTTAGCTCAGTAGCGAATTGAGCTATACCAAGCACGCCTTTCCAAAGCCTTCAATAAAAAAGTGAAGGAAAAGATCTTCCAAGTCGGCGATCTGGTCTTTGTAATAAGAAGACCAATGGTCATGACGCACAAAACAAAAGAAAAATTCTAGCCTAAATGGGAAGGTCCTTTCGTCATAGAATCAGTGTATTCTAACGGTGCGTACCGGCTAACCAAGCCTGATGGTGACTTGCTCATAATACCTATCAACGGCAAGTTCCTGAAGAAATACTATATGTAACCTTTTTTACATAATGTTCACATATGTTCAGTCATGTAAATGTACAATGCGATGTATATATGATTCAAAAAACTATCTAACTATTATTCGTATTTCAAGGGTCTTGAATATGCCCTGAATAATAGGTCCTCTAAATATTTCTCAAGTGGAATCATTCCCGTTTTTGACTCTGTCCAAACTCGGTTTGATGATAACAAGTCACGTCCCCATTACCTCTGAATTGTTTTTCGATAATTATTTCCCCAGTGGAATGATTAATTGTTTTGCCACGTCCATATAACCTCTGAGCAAAGCATTCATCAAGGATAATCATGTCCCTATTACCTCTGAATTATCCACTCCCCCCTAATAATATATATCTTTCCACATCCATATTACCTTTGGTCAGCTATAGAACATCCTCTACTATTACGTCCATATTACCTCTACTAGCAGCTTCATTCAAATTATTATCTATATTCAAATAACTTGAATATAAAATGGATAATAGGTCCACATAAAAATTCTCCAGCGGAATACCCACCAGAAATATCCATGCTACGTCCACATTACCTCTAGTATCGATATTTCACAAAACCACATTCACACCTGAAAAGATTCTTTATTTTTTTATTTGAACGTCTATCAAAAGACGGAAAAAGGGTACAAAAGCCGTGACGGCTAGAAAAATGAAAAAAGGAGTTACAAAAAATCTCCGGAATACACAGGCGATTGATGTTGTCCCTCAGAGCTGCAATCTCGGCTTCAGACTTCACAGCAGCTCGGTACCATGCCTCTTCTTGACGAGAGGCTTCATCTTCAAAGAGGATCAGACTCTGATGCTCCCCCTCCAACTTTGCCAGCTGCTCTTCTAAACAGGCAGAAGTGGTGGCAGTCATGGCAGCCTAGGACAAATAATCCTCATGTTAAGATGTCGCAGCCCTCAAGTCTGCTTCCAGCTGGGCAATCTTGTTTCTGATCTGCACAATGTGATTGTGCTTTTCAGTGATTTGTGTAGCCAACCTGTTCTTCGAGGCAGCACGGGCCTCACTTGCAGTATTGAACTGGATATACTGGTCAGCCAGCTCGCCAATCTCCTGAACGAGGGCATCCTTCCTTGTCTGGAAGGTAGCCTTCTCCTCCGTAAGAGCCGTCATCAAAGCGTCGTCCTCTACATAGAACATTGACGTCGGGCTCCACTGTTTGATGTCCCGGAACCTGGCCACCTGACCCTCCAGGTCGTTCAGAACCTTCCTCAGAGTGTTGGCCCGTTCCTCATAGCCAGCAATGCTCTCGAGGGCCGCTACTTGACATTCGGCAACAACCTTCACAGGGCCGAAGGCAGCATTCCGATTCAGGACCCCAGGAAGCTTCACTTTCAATACGAAGTAGAAAGCTTTGACAACTTCCTGGACCATCTCTTCATCCTCGGTGGAGGCCGTCGAAGAAGAGGCTTGGAAAGTTTCCTCCACTTCTAGAAGGAACGCCTGACAAGAAGCCGAACCTGACAGAGAAAACAATATACATCAGTAACCAGAAAAAGAGGAAGAAAAGACGAAAGAATTATAATTTCGTACCTTCGGCTCGCTCAACTCCAACCTGGGCTGCGCCATCAACCTTGGTTTCAGGGAAACCAACAGCAGGCCCGGACTGTTCAAGAGGAATAATGTCAAGGCCTCGAACAGCATCGGGCCTAGTTTCTTCCACAAGCTCAGCCAAAATAAGAGCGGATTCAGCAACAGCCCCCTCAGCAGGCTGCTCGACTTCTCCTACTGTAGCCAATACCGGCTCACCAACAACTCCCCCATACTAGCAAAATTGGAGGAGCCAGGAGCAACTTCTGTCCCTTCCCCAATGGTGGGGAGTATCTTCGCGAGGGATTCTTTCCCCTTGTCTACAAAGGAATGCATAGACGTGGTCAGCCTCAAGAGGAGCACGCAAAATCGAAGTCTAAAGATCTTATCCGAAGAGAGGCGCAAAGACAACATACCCGCAGAAAGATGAGCCGATTGGACTTGGTTCTCGTCCAGCTCTTTAATCGCAGCTCCTATTGCAGACATATCCCACACAGATATGTCGTAGGAGAAACTGATCTTCTGACCGTCGTCAGGATCTGGGCCTTCACCCTGCTCACCCCGTCGCTCAAGTCTTACAGCCGAAGAAGAACCGCCCTCATCTATCAGTCAAGGACGATCAGGGGACTCTGTCGTCACATCTACCTCCTCAGATGAAGAGGCACCTACCTCATCTGCGACTTTGGGATCTTGTGCAAAGGACAAACACAAAGGTGAGAAAGCTTCCAAAGGCTTGATCAGAACGGCTATGGAGTCTAGGAAAGGGTCTACCTCCCGAATGGCAACGTCCTGCAACGTCGTCCGTCGAGAAGACCTTCTTGGAGGAGACGAGCCGGCACCCACGTCCGTAACCTTCTTCCTCCGGGAAACAACCACCTTCGTCCTTTTTGGCTGGGGCACCGGCTCGGTGGAAGCCTTCCTCTTATGAGGAACGGTAGGAAGAGGTTCTTCAGTGTCCTCCCTTCGAGGCGCTACAACGATAGGCTCTTCAACAACAACCCTCTGTTGCGACGCTACAGCTGGTTCAATTGTGGGCGTGACACCTTCCTTCCTGCTACTTCCCATTGTACGTTCTCGTCCTATATCAGCAAGGATAGGGGCAAGTTTGGTCCCCGATACAAAACTATGCTCACGATCATACCCAGAAAGAAAGGTATTGACCTGGATATAGAACTTAGCAGCAGCAAAGAGCATATGGGTGTCGGGTTTATCTTCGGACAGGGTAAAAACTGTCCATGTACATCCAGTATTGTAGTAGCCCCATGCACATGCTCCGTCGATCAGACTCTCAATCGACTGGAGATGAGGACTGGGATTGCCCAAGAGAAGCTGGCTATAGCCGAATTGCCGTACAAAGCGGCTTGGCAAGTAAGGTTCCAAAAAAGCGTGGTTCCTGTTCCTAAGTACCAGATGGGAAGGCCTAATGGACTGGAGCCAATGGAATGCTCCAATAGGGAGGCTAGTAGTGAGTGCTCCCTCATCTACTAGGGTGTCTCCCACACGACCACTACCAGATGGAGGCAATACCCTGAAGAATTCATAATTCTGTAGAAAACTCAAAGCCCTCCTACAAGCAGGTACCCCTGTAACGGTCCAATTCGTGTCTCTGAACCTCCGAATGAAGGCATCTCCCGCCAAAGAATCTGCCATCAGCCCGACGTTCATCAATTTGGGATAATATCGTACCAGCCACCCCATCAGATAGTGGAAGGGTAACTCAGTCCTAGCAAAGTCCTTCTTGCCTCCAGATGTTATCACGTTCGCAACAAAATGACGCAAACCATGTTGGATGGCACAGACCATCGCAGAAAGCAATGCAAGACGGTGTCCAAAAGCCAGTCTTACAGCCGAAAGTATTATCCCCCGGTTGATTCTCTCAACAGACCCTGAGCCGCCAGGGACTACGTAGTCACGAAGCCATATCATCAGGAAAGCAGCAAGCACCACCTTTTCTGACATCCTGAACTTGGCTTGTCTGAAGTAATGATAGATCAGGGAATTTCCCTCAGGATCATCCCTATCTTCGGTATCTGCAGCTCCATGAGCAGTCATCAACCGATCTATCTCAGAGATTGTCAAAGGCTTAGGCGACGAGAAGGAGACTGAGTCATTCCCCCTTCTTTGGTGAAAACATAGTTGGTCCAAGACCTCGTATGCGGGATGGACCCCTCGATCTTACCCTTCTTCGTAGTCTGGTGACAAATAAAAAAGTGATAAAGTAACTCTTTGTACACATTCATCATATTAGAGCTCTCTTTCTCCAAATCCAAGATCTATGCATCATTGGAGACATATTCTGCATACGGTTCCACCCCCTTGGGAAGTTTGGACACCGCTTGCATCTCATGGAGAGCCAAACCCATCTCTCCGCCCGGAGTAAAGAAGGTGCATGTATGATGATTGTACAGGTCTGCCAAGGAGACGAACATCGGCCAGTTAACCTTGATGCCATACTGAGTGGCCCTGACAGCATAGAGGAGACCGGCAGCTTTTAAAGCGGCCTCATAAGTCGAGAGCACCCATCTAGTAAGGTCACTCCAGAACAAAATAGGACGTCTCCAGCCTTCCAGCCGTATCTTCCCTTCCGGATATGACTCCTTCTTCGACAGCATCAAGTTGGAGAGAGTCTCAGCAGCATTAGGATGAAGATCAGTCGGGACATCGTTCAGCATAACATCCGGTTGTAGCCCCTCATGGAGTAGGATGTGGAACCCTTGACACACTTGAATGTGTCCTTCTTTCGGTCACCGGAGTTGAACTGGATCCTGCCAGAAATAACCCCAGCCAATTCAGGAGTCAGGTCCCATTTTATTTGTCTCTACACAGCTAGATCAGCAAATACCGACAGAGGATATTGGCGGTTCATTGATGGCAGCCATATTCTTTGGTCATTCAACGTAGTTACCAAAGGCTCTTCCAAACATATCGTCGCGTTGTCCTCAAATCCTACACTATCACCAAATAGGAAGTATGGCTTCTTCCAACAGTGCGACCCTCAGAGCTTTTCGTCATTCATCATCTACTTCAGAAAAGTTTTCTCCTGTTCAATAATGGCGATCGCCCGCTCCGTAGGTTGGTCATGACTGATCTTTGCTTGAACATTACTGACCATGTTGGTTATAAGGCTCGTGCCGAGAACGTGCCAAGCGAAACCAAAAGGGATACCGCCAAGCTCTGGGATAAACATGTTTACTGCAAGGACAGAAAGAAAGTCAGACTCAGGAAACTGCAGAAAAAACTAAGTCCTGAAGACTCCTATGCGCCCAAAACAAGACATGCGGGCGCATAACACACGAACAGTGCATGGGCGCATAAACATGCCACAGTCAGAGGGCGCATAACATGGCAACACGTGGGCGCACAGCACACCACAGTGTTGGCGCATGACTTCTGTGGGCGTATAATGATGCTCACAGAAGTATGTTGCCTTAGGCACAAACGCCCGGGCAGAAGAAAAGTTCGAGCGTTGCAAATTAACGTTCGAGACTTTGTTTTTGAAGCATGCCCTCACCCAGAATCGGGTCCTAGACTGCCGAGGATGCTGCCGCAGGACTAGAGTCACTCGGCACAGCCCCCTTTGTAAAACCCCTAAATTTTTACTATATTTTTTTTAATAAATATGGTATTGATTTTGGTACTTCGTATTTGTACGTCGCGTACGAGTTTATGTTTCGTAAATTTCTCGTTAAGTGCGAATAAGTGCGAAGTACATATTTTTATAAAATGTTTTAATTATATAGATGTAGAAAATATTTCAAAATAATAGACGATATTTTATATTGCTTGAAGTTGTAAATGCGTTGTGCCGAGGATTGTCAAACTTTATTTTTATTTAAAAATAAAAGGTCATTTTATTTTATGGTACTAGTATAACTAGTAATTTAGAAAAAACTGTGTTTTATGTAAGTATTATTTTTTGCATGCGAGTGTATATATATTTGTATTTTTGAAATTAATTATTATCATATATTATCTCGAAAAAGGTATATTAAATATGGGTTGATTTAATATGTAATTAATTATGGTGATTTAAGTTGAAAAAAAAAGTTATTAAGTTATTTAAATAAAGTTTAAATTAGAGGTAGAATCTATCTACATTGGATTATATTTGATTGAGTTACTTTTAAATTAACTTGAATTAAATAGTGGAAAATCTAAGGAAATTAAAACTCTTCTTAGTCCTTATCTAAATAAGACTTTTGTAAATCCCGTGATTTTTCAAAATAAATATTTGTAGAATTTCTGAATTTTTAAATAATTATTTATTGACTTATTATATAATTTATATTATTTTACATATATTTAGTATAGTGCTCATTAGTGAATTTAGTATAAAAATATATAAAGCTATTTTTCTAGTATATTAAGGATCTAAACTATATTATACAAAAAAATTTCTCAAACTTTTAAGATTTATTTTATAACTTTTATTACTTTTTTACATGTTACTTGTATTATACACTATTTACATAATATAGAATAAATGTCAATTTAGTATTAAATTTTTAGCTTGTATAAATGAGATTAGATAAAGGTTGTTTAAATAGATATTAACTCTATTTATTATCTATAGTAATTTTAAATAATGTTATAGATAATTTAGATAAATATGAACTATATTTAAGTTAATCATAATCCTAAGTCTAATAGGAAAGCATCCCTATCTATATCCTATCCTAACAAAGCAAACTCCAATTTATTTAAATCAAATCCTATCTAATTTAGGAGATATGTCACGACCCGCACCCATCGTGAGGGTACGAGTACGTAACAG
>JANAVB010042617.1:19748017-19809589 GCA_029216955.1 Iris pallida
TACGGGTCGTGACACGTTTTTAGTGGTGGCCCATGCAGGTCGAGTTTGTGTAGTGGTATTCGAACTAGACCACTACAGCCGCAGTAGGAAATGATATATATATTTTTGAAGATACCCAATCACAGTTAGGATCCCTTGAGATTCCTGGGACGACCCTTGAGAATCTTATTTTATCTTCGATTTGAAAACTCTTCTTTCCTTGATTTGATTTATCTTTACTTTCTGTTGTTGAATTTGATTTTGATGGATTATTGTTGAATTTGAGTTTGTATTTATTGATTTGATAATGATTGTTGAATCTTGAATCTTGATGTTAGCCGTGGCATCCGAGTTTGTATTTATATGATTTGAAGGATTTTTGTTCATTTTTTTTGAATCTTGATGTTCGTAGATAAATTTGATTTTTGGGTATTCATTGTTGATTTAATTTAATTTTTGTCAAGATAAAATTATATGGGCTAGGTCATCTAAGTTTTGGAATCTAGTCTTCTATAGTCACATTAGCCAGCATGGTGAGGACATATAGTCTGATTTTGGATATATTTCTCGGGTGTGGGAATTTAAGTTTTTGCAACCAAGCTAGCGGCATCGCGAAAATGTTAAATACCATGATTCTAGAGGTATGTGCCTAAGTCGAGGACTCTGTAATTATCGTAGCCTTGCTTACTAGTATGACGAGGATTTACAGCACCATGATTTTAGATAGACGCATATAATTATCAGATTGTACCTTAAATATTTTTGAACATGTTTCCTTACTTTTTTCCAGTCCTTCAAAAAAATTATTAATTGTTTGTTTTATTTTGTTTCTTATTATTTAACTTAGGAGTAGCTTTACTATTTTTATAAACCTTGTGTAACTTCTTACTATGAATTTCTTCTTAATACAATGAATCGATGATTTTGCTAGACCTTATCTTGGATTTGATATTATAGCACTGGTTTCAAAATGGTTCCTTCTTTTAAACAGATAAGAAGAACAGATTCTATTATCATTTCTTTTTCTGCCAATATTTTTATTCTCATCAATCTTTGTCTTATATAACTGTCCTGATTACATCAATTCTGTCTCGTATCTAATTCTGTCAGCTGTACTTTGAACCCTTGAATCTTCATATCGTTTTTACCTGAGAAATGTTGAGGAAGTGACGTAAATCATCTAGTTCGAAAATGACGTAATTGGTTATCATATGATGATTTTGTAGGAATCAGAATGTTGGATGCCAAATATGAAAAATTCGAGATGGAGATGTGGTAAAGGTTTAGAATGGAATCGAGAGAGATGTTATCAATTTAGAAACAATCGCAGAAAATTTTGGTTATGAGTAATTCATGGTTGTATTTCAAAAAAAAAAAACTAATGAAGATATCAGAGGTCAACTTAGTTTTGAGAACTTAGGAAATCTTGGTTATTGATTCTTGGGAACTTTTACAAGGCTATGTAGAAATTTGGAAATGGAAAGGAGAATTTAATTGTATTCAATGATTATGCAAATTGAACTAGATATTGTAAGAGGGTGACTAGAGACAGAGAGAACACAAGGATTTTAAGTTATAGGAATTATTTTAGATGATTGGAAGAAAATTGTAGAATTCAAAAGGATAATTTGAAGGTGAACGTTGAAGAAAATATGAAGATTGATTTATAAATAAGAATAAATTTTGTGTGACATAGTGGTATTGGAGTTTAGTAAATACGAGACTCGATTTAAACAAGTTCAAGGATTTCATAAACTGGATTTAGAGGTTTCAGATCTAATTTAAACCGAGGTGAAGGAATTTGGAAATTTGATTAAATGAATAAGTGTTGACTTCTAAATAAGAGGGGTATGTTTCGTGGAAAATGTTTTAGAAGTTAGAAATTTTGTCTGTGGTGATCATGGTAAAGGTTTAGATGACTGAAGGTTATAAAATTTTGATGATAGTCATATGAAGGTTGATTTTCATATTGGACTTGTGAGATAAAAATATGATTTGGCAAATGATAAACTGATAGTATTAGAGAGAGATGATTAACTGACTTTCGTATGAAATCTTTCTTGTTTTTCTCTAAAAGGGTTTTTCAATACCATTGAATCCTAGTTTCCTTAATCACGACCAAATCAACTTCGATTATCTTTTCTTATCATATTAATATCTTGGGTTGTGCTCAATTGAATTAAATTTGATTGTGACATGAATCTCCATCCTTGTATGCTCGTTCTCAGACTTTGTTGAACCTGTCCTCCATATTGTCCAAATCTTAATTTCCCCAAATTTGATCAACTTAGATCGTATCGAGACTAAATATTCTTAATATATTGTGATTGGATTTCCATGCAATTGACTTTCATTCTTTAACTTCTGATTTTGATTTTTTTGAATAGTACCCCTTTATAGATAATTGGTAGTTATCTTTATTTTATTTTTTGAGTACCAGATTTATATAGGATGGTAGACTGCCTTACAGTTTTGATGATTTGTTATTTTTGTATCTTTTCTAGTTTAGCACCCTAGATTGCTTGTGTGTTTTGATACCCTATGACCGTTTTGGTCTAGCATGACAAGTATACCTAATGAGACTTTCATGCCACCATATGCCACGACCCTGTATGCCGTCCTTTTTGATGGTATGATTTGTTTAAGTTCTGGGACTTGATTGTAGGGTTTGACCTAGAAGGAGTACGACATTTTAATTTCGAGGACAAAATTTCTATAAGGTTGGTAGGATGTGAGCACCCTGAATTTTGGGTTGATTTTTTATTTTCTGCCTGATTTAATTGCAATAAATAAATTATTCTGTTTAATTATCCTTAAGTGTACTTTCCCGTGCCTTTGATATTTGGAGTCAGGGATGTTTAACTCTGGAAACCTTCTTCACGAGTTTTGTAGTGGACATGATTACCTTTATGATGGTATATAATGTCCCATCCAAACTTGTTCCCTTGTACTCTTTCTGCTTCGCACAACTTCGGGTCGATTTAGACCGTTTGATTATTAATTAATTTTCCCACTCTTTTCCTTGATCATTATTAGCACGTTATCGTGACTTTTAATTTGGAGCACCAGACCAGTCATTTTCTTGAAACCAACTTATCATCCATGATCTACTCGAGACGCTCTTCACCCATGACCTTCGTGTCCCACTCACACATACTATTTTGTGCTCCGTTTGCTTCGCACAACTTTCTGAGACGTGACCCAATTTTATTTACCCCACGATGTCACATTTATTTTCCAAATTGATTTGTGGGTACCCTGTCGACCAAAACCTGTCAGCCCCAAATATGGACATGGCCCACATTGAGTTACTATCCACGACACTTGTATCCCATTTATTGGAATTTCCACATGCTACTTATTTACCCATGATCATCAACACCTATTTTTAATTCGATTATTTTCCCATGTCTGATTTTGACCCAATCCGGCTCCACCAAGTCCAGTATCACGACCCACCCACTGTGAGGGTACGAGAACGTAACAACGCCCAGCCTACGCCACAGTCGACGGTAGAGCGCTGTCCTAGGTCAACATACATCTAACAATATACATCTAAACAGTTTATACTCCCCGAATGGGGGTGACATAGCAATAGTAAACTCAATCACAACTAAGGAAGATATAGCACGATATGAAATAGAACTCAAGGAATAAAATAGATGAAAACAGTAGTCTAAGATGATCCCAAATATCCAACAGTACAAGGTCTCAGATGAAAGAATATATAACTCATAACTCCAGATAAAGTCTAACTAAGACATGTCTCAAGACTGCATAAAGTAAGATAAGCCTAACTAGTCTAGTCTAGGCAATCGGGGTGATCTCCTCAGCTAGAGCTGGGTCCTCCTGAGGGTCCAGCTCGCAGGTGTCATCTAAGGCTGCCCCGTAGTAAGTGTCCAGGCAAGCCTCCTCCTCGTCCTCTGTAATATTTTCAACAGGTCCTGTCAGACATGAGCGAGTACAGTACATCTCAACAGATCATAGCAGGTTAGAAAATATAATCATGCAGTAAAGTAAGATACGGGTACTGAAAGAAGTGCGGTATAAAAAAGAGAGAGAACTGTAATAGAAATATCTACTATACATAGAGAACTAGCAGTGACTAGTGAGTCAGAGTACAACATGAACATGTAAATGGCATAGGAGATTCTGATAAGACACTATGGAAGAGATTCTGATAAGATACTACTTGGGTATTATTCACATGTCCATTTCTACTCCCCCGTACCCCCAATCAATACACAAGGATCCAGCCAGGTTATGTTGATGCTATGTAACAGACCCCGAAGGTGATAGACCCCGAAGGTGATAGACCCCGAAGGTATAGACCCCGAAGGTGATACATAGTAGTCCCATAAATGGGATAAGGATTCTAGAAGACTCTACGATCATAAGAGTATATGTCGTAAGTGATCAAAGAACCAATGAAGCATATGATACGCCATGTAAGTGAAACGCACAGATCATGTAGTACCCGATGCTCCCTAAGGATAACATCTCGAGAAGGGATCCATATAGTACCAATCCGTGTGACCAACGTGACAGTACAAGTAAAGTAATCTACTGCAGGAAATAATTCTAAGCAGGATATGAAATGATCAGAGAATGTACTCGCCTGTATCTGAGTGTCCAATATGAAAAGTACCGTCCAAGGAGTGGTGTCTGGCTCCTAATCAGAACAGCACAAGTCACAACAAGTCCAGAATAGTGAAATGGAGTCCTACTATGCATTCTATATGATTCTAGGTCAATCTAGGCCAAAGTCAACTCTTGGTCAACTTTGGTCAACCCTAGAAGTCTAACTAGGTCAACCAAGTCTAATGATGTAGTACAAGCCCTATCTAGACTTACCAAGCTATACCAAACTGCCTAAGCCTATTCTCAACACAAATGCATACATTGCCTAATCTAGTAGCATCCGAGTATACACACATGGCACAACATGAACTTGCAAAAACACACAATCCCCATGGCCTACTATCATGGCATCCCCCCTTCCCATACACCATGTGTACCCATATACACAAAACCATATACATCTATAGGGACATACCCATCACAATGCACATATTAATTTACATATATATAATACATTGATTTACATATGCATATAGTCACATATAGAGCTGTGTATTAGGTAGGCATATAGGGACATGAATAATGTGTGTATGTGTAGCTGTGTGTGGGTGCTATATCAACCAGAGATCACATATACATGGGCAGGACACTAAACAGTGAATGAGGAAAAAAAGGAGTGTGTGTGTGTGATAAACCATGTGCAGGAATTTAACAACAGTGAAGGAATGTGTATAGTGTAAACTGGTGTGTGGTTACAGGAAACATATATATGCAGACAAAACAACCAGTAAGAAATGGACAGTGTGGTTATACAGGAATGCAATCAGTGAAAATAAAAATGTGAGTCCATACACAGATTTGAACCAAAACTCCAACCTCGATTTGAAACAGGACAATACAAGAGAAGGCAATTTAGTATCAACATGAAATGACATCTCAACAAAATTCCAGTGGACTGTGCTAATTCCCAGGTTCTTAACTATCAACAAATTCAGGTTTTGCATTATAGGAAAACATGCCTAGTTCCTAAGGATTCCAAGATAATCTAACAGTTCATGAATTCCAGTTCAGTCTACTTATCCAATCTTAGCTAACAACCAATAAATATTCAATGGCAGTGAATGTAATCATAAGAAAACAGGAAGACATAGGACTCATTCCCAGGTTTATAAAACAGGGAATGGATCATGAATCCTAACTAAATCCCCTTATCCAACCAAACCTTTACTCGAATTTAAGGACTTAAATAGCAAGGATATGACATGTAGGAATTATCAGAAAATGTATATATTCAACAGTGAACATTAAACAACCCAGGTTCCATATTAAAACAAATAGGAAACATTAGCATCCTGTTAACAGTTAGCAATTCGAATCTACCATTTGGCCAAAATCCCATTTTCACAACCAACAATCCATATTCAAATGTAAAGACTAATCTAACTGGTATTATGATGTGTGGGAAGCAATTTTAACTGAAAACATGACAAAACTGGGATTGAACAAATTGGAAAAACACTAGGATATCACAGTGTCAGGATAAATATGGATCACCAATCTCGACCCAAAATTTCCACATAAAAACCCAACTAAAACATGTAAACAAATCTACATACATATACCATATATTAGGATCTAAGTTAACAGGTTAAAACATGAATTAGATCAATAGAATTCGAATGAAACAAAAACCCAAACACCAGTGCACAGAACACACAGACCCTTCCTGCACACGTGATTTCGTGTCCGACACGACGCCAACTGACACAAGGCTTGGAGAGTGTCACGACAGACACTCCCCTTGCTTAGTGTCAAATATCACGTTCTCGTGTCCTGTGCAGCCCGTACGAGCACGTGGTAGCAGGGGAGCTACTGTGCTCGTGCACGCACCTGAACCCGTGTGTGCGTGTCCAATATCGACACGACACGACACAAAAACCACTCCAGTGTCCTAAAAACGTGTAAACGACAACAAAACAATGATTCCTATTCAAACACAAAATCAAAATCAATACAAAATGCTCATTGAGGCATTTTGTCAAACACCTATGACTAGTATTGATACGTGTCCAGAATTGACACGAATCCTCCGACACTTGACACGAATCCTCTCCAACCTTAGGGGGACCCTTAGGGCTTCCTATTCATGAAGACTAATCGAAAATCCATTGAGGTTTGTAGAAGTTACCTCTTGTTGAACTTTCAATAGAAACCCCCTATTCAATGCTCTCCACTTGAAGACCCAATCAATCCAAAACAACTTCATACTGAAATGAGCTCAACAACAGCAATAACAATCCTATTAGAACCTATTAGAACAATTTAGAAAGAAAAAGGAATAGGAAAGGAGCTCTAGAAATTAAATGACATACAAAACTCACCTCCTTGAAATTAGGGCTCTTCCTAAGAAAGAGGCAACCCTAGATTTGGGAGGGGTTTTATATGTGGGAATCCCTAGGTAGAGGGAGTGGCCGACCACTATAGCTTGGGGTTTGGATTTTGCCAAAACATTGGGCTTTGGGCCAAGTTAGCTAGTCCTATCAAGTTTAGTCACAAAATGACTTGTGAAACCACAAGCCATTTATCAAACACTTGATTCCTAAATTCCTAATTAAATTTCTAATGAATCAAAAACTACTAACTTAAGTCATAATAGGTTAGCCTAGAATCACTTGACTTGACCTAACCATGTCCAACTAACTAGGGTTAGCTCCTAGGTTGGCCTACAAGGGTCAAAACTAGTCAAAAATCAAACTAGTCCAAATAAATCCAAAATAATTCCTAAAAATTCCCATAAATTCTAATTAAAACTAATAATTTTAAATTACCCCAAAAATGATAAATTTACCCTCAAACTAGAATTGTGATAGTGACAAATCCACCCTCCTTAAAAGAATTTCGTCCTCGAAATTGAAAGGCGAAATAAACTGATGAGAAGGATAGAAAGCATACCTCACGGTCCAAAAAGATAAGGGTACCGCTCGCGCATCTCATCCTCCCGCTCCAGGTAGACTCTCCTGGAGAATGATGCCTCCATGCGACGCGTACCAAAGGTATCACCTGGTTCCTCAGGACCTTCTTCCGTCGATCCAACACCTCCACTGGCTGCTCTGGATAGCTGAGAGAAGGACCCACCTCAATCTCCGAATAAGAGCACATGGCTAGGGTCAGCCACGTACCGTCTCAACTGTGATACATGAAATATTTGTGGACCCCCACGAGTGCAGGTGGCAAGTCTAGCCTGTAAGCCACATCATCGACTCTCCCGCTGATAACGAAAGGGCCGATGAAGCACGGGCTAAGCTTTCCGCCTCCACTAAAACGTATCGTACCACGAGTCGGAGATATCCTCAAGAAAACCTGGTCTCCGACCTAATCACAAGCAAGGTCTCAATTAATATAAAACAAACATCATCAAAAAATCACAACAAACAACCTAAATCTATCCTACTCTAATCTGTACCTCAAACTCCAAGGGCCTCCGGTGGCTATCGGCCCAGTGTCGTTGTCTTTCCTGCGCCACGCAAAGTCTGTCCCTAATGAGCTTCACCTTCTCGGCCGCATCCACAATCATCTCTGGCCCCAGCAAAGCTCGCTCACCAACATCATCCCAGGATAAAGAGTACGGCACCTACGCCCGTACAGAGCCTCGAAAGGTGACATCTCAATGCTGGCCTGGAAACTATTGTTGTTGGCAAACTCCACCAAATAAAGATGATCCTCCCAGGAACCTCCAAAATCCAGAATGCACGTCTGCAGCATATCCTCAAGTGTCTGAATAGTCCGCTCTGACTGTCCGTCCGTCTGGGGGTGGTATGCAGTACTAAACTTGAGCTGAGTGCCCAAACTGGTCTGCAAACTCCTCCAGAAATAGGAAGTAAAACGGCTATCCCGATCTGAGACGATGCTGACCGAAACTCCGTGGATCCTGACTATCTGCCGCATATACATCTCCGCCAGCCTCTCTGTAGACGTACCCACCTTGAATGACAAGAAGTGGGCCGATTTGGTCAACCTATCAACGATGACCCAAATCGCGTCTTTCCCTCCTGGAGTACGCGACAATCCTGAAACGAAGTCCATCGTGATATGCTTCTATTTCCACTCGGGAATGGGCAGCGGCTGCAACAATCCACCGGGCCTCTGCCTCTCTGCCTTGACCTGCTGACAGACCAAATACCTAGCCACGAAGTGGGACACCTTCCGCTTCATTCCTGACCACCATACATGCTCCCGCAGATCTCGGTACATCTTGTTGGCACCCGGGTGTATAGAGTACTGAGATCTGTGGGCCTCCAGCAAAATCTGCTCTCTGAGCTCCCCGCTAGGCACACATAACCTGGCACCGTGCCTCAGGGCACCATCCTCTGCAAGTGAAAACTCAGGATCCCCCACTCCTATACTGATCTGCTCTCTGATACTCTGCAAAGCCACATCCTCGAACTGGGCCGCCTTGATCCTGTCCACCAAGTCTGACTGAATCTGCATCCCCTATAGCTGCATCTGCACTCCCGGCACGATCACCTCAATTCCAAGGCTCTTCAAGTCGGCAAGCAAATGCCGATCCATGGTCAAACACATGCTGTCGGATACCTACTCAAGGCATCGGCAACCACGTTGGCCTTTCCTGGATGATACTGCAGTGCAATGTCAAAGTCCTTCATCAACTCCAACCATCGGCGCTGTCTTATATTCAACTCCTTCTGAGTGAACACATACTTAAGGCTCTTGTGATCTGTGAAGATCTCCACCCTCTCACCATACAGATAATGCTTCCACAGCTTCAATGCAAAAATCACTGCTGCCAGCTCCAGGTCGTGGGTAGGGTAGTTCTTCTCATGGGGACGTAACTGCCTTGAAGCATAGGCAATCACCTTCCGTGCTGCTGCAACACACAACCCAGCCCCTTCCCTGAAGCATCACTATAAATAGTGAATCCACCTGATCCTGAAGGCAACGTCAGAATCGGAGCTGTCGTCAGCCGCTTCTTCAACTCATCAAAAGCTGCCTGACACTCCTCTGACCATACATACTCTGCATCCTTCCGGGTCAACCATGTCAACGGCTCTGCAATCCGGGAGAAATCCTGCACGAATTTCCGATAGTATCCTGCCAGCCCCAGGAAGCTCTTGATCTCTGCAACTGAAGTCGGCGCAGCCCATGCCTCAACTGCTACAATCTTCTTGGGGTCAACTGAGATACCATCTCCAATCACCACTTGCCCCAAGAAGTCCACCCGATCCAAGAAGAACTCACATTTGGAGAGCTTCCCGTAAAGCTGCTCCTTCCTGAGAGTCTCCAGCACGATCCTAAGATGCTCCTCGTGCTCCTCCTCAGTCTTAGAATATACCAAGATGTCGTCAATAAACACCACCATAAACTGATCCAGATACTGGTGGAACACCTTGTTCATAAGGTTCATAAACACAGCTGTGCATTGGTTAGCCCAAACGGTATAACCAAAAACTCGAACTGTCCATACCGCGTCCTGAAAGCGGTCTTGGGAATATCCTCCCCCTTCACCTTCACCTGGTGATATCCTGACCTCAGATCAATCTTGAAAATACCCGAGCTCTGCTCAACTGGTCAAATAGATCGTCGATCCGCGGCAGTGGGTATTTGTTCTTGATCGTGAGGTTGTTGAGTGCCCTATAGTCAATACACATGCGTACTGACCCATCCTTCTTCGGCACAAACACTGGTGCACCCCATGGCGACGAACTCGAGCGGATGAAGCCCTTGTCCTGTAGCTCATCCACCTGCTTCTTCAGCTCCACCAGATCGCTGTTGTTCACCCGATAGACATGCTGAGAGATGGGTTCCGCTCCTGGAACCAAGTCTATCGAGAACTCAATATCCCTGTCTGGTGGCAGTCCCGGCAACTCCTCTGGGAAAACATCCGTATACTCTGCTATCAAGGGGTGTGGAATCGTCTGCTCCTCGACCGAGACTCCACAGAAGACTCCGCTGCTCTGCTCTGCCTGACGTCTGGAGTACTCGAACTCTGGCTCCCCCGGCGCTCTGAAGAGAACTCTACCCCCTCTGCAATCAATGCTGGCGTGGTGCCTGCTCAACCAATCCATACCTAGTACATATTATAGTTCACAATGGCATTACGAGAAGGCTCACCTCCAACTCACGGCCTTCCAAAACTCTCTGACCCTTACAAACATCACTCACGAGGATAATACCACCCCGGTCGTGATCTTGTAAGTCCTAGGCAACGATTCAGCTATGATACCGTGTCTAATAATAAAAGATACTGAAATGAAGCTATGCGAAGCACCGGAATCGAATAAGGCATATGCTGGACTGGAGTCAAGAAGAATCAAACCTGCAATCAGCTCTCCAGTCACCTCTGCCTATCCAGCTACCATGGTGAAGGCTCGCCCTGCTGGCCTCCCTTGGCCTGCTGCTGGTGCTAGACGAACCTCTGCTGCTGTATCGGCAGGGTGGTCCCCTCTGCTGGCCTGCTGGAGCTCTGGCTCCTCCTCCCGAGCCTGCTCGTGCTATGTGGCACTCCCTCATCTGGTGGTCTGCTGAACCATACAATAGGCACAGGCCTAGCCTCTTCCGGCACTCATTGAAGACGTGTCCAGGCTTCTTGCAGTAGACACAAGTGGCTCCCTGTCTCTGATCCTGCTGGTGCTGTCTCGGTTGCTGCTACTGAACTGGCCTTGCTGGATCGGCTGCGGCTGAAACTGCCTCAGCTGCTGATGCTGAAAGTGGGGCCTCTTGGCCTGGCCCCCGCTGCTGCTGCCTCCAACTGGGTCTCTCCCTCTCTTGAGCCTAAGCTCAAGATCATCCTCAGCTAACAGGGCCCCCGTCAAGATCTCCTCAAACGTAGCATCTCTGCTGCCCTTGGTCAGGGACTTGACCTCCTTGACCAGACCCTTCCGGAACCTCTGGGCCTTCGCCGTCTCGCTCAAGCCCTCCACGAACCTGCCGAGACGACCAAACTCTCCAGCATACTCCTCTACTGAGAGGCTCCCCTGGACCAAGCTCTCAAACTGTGACTCTAAGGCTCTGACTGCTAAATCTGGGAAGAACTTCTTCTTGAAGAAGCCCCTGAACTGCTCCCAAGTCTGCCCTGGTACCTCCATCCTGGGGTCTGACTGATACCATGTGCGAGCAAGATCTCGCATCCGGCTAGCTGCGGCCTCGATCTGAAGGTCTGCTGGAATCCTGGCCAAGCGGAAGATCTCCTCCATATGCTCGATCCACTCGTCGGCATATAGGATCCCCTCTGTTCCCAGAAAGTATCTGGGGCTCATCTTCTGAAACTGCTCGATCCCCGGTGTCCTCGGCTGCTGCACCACTGGTCGAGCTGCTGCTGTCGTGACGGCCAACTCCATGCCTCTGTCCTGCGGAGCCTGCTGTCGGTCCATGAACTGAAATACGCGAACATCTGAGCTGCGTACATGTCCTGGAGGCGGTGGCGGCAGGAAAGGATCCTCTGGAATGACCGGGTCCTGTCTCCCAGTCGGTGGATGCATACCCCCTGTTGCGACTGCCGAGGTCTCAACACGAGCTGAGGTGGCAGGAGCTGCAGTCCCCTGGCCTCGCTATACTGGCTGAGAGGTAGCAGTCCCCTCTATAGCATCCTCATGGGTGGCACGCTGCAATCGAGTCTCTACCATCCTGAAGATAGACAAACAAGAGTATCAATTTCTGAGAAAGAAGAAATAACAAAGGCGGACAATTATAATTCAAAGGATCAGCTGACAAAGGATTTAGATGGCAATAAAAGAAATTTTCCTAAAGTGATTGAGTATCTTAAAATTAATGTCCTATATCCTATAGCAGGCTGCAGTGATACTCTAGTTCGAGTACCACTACACTCCTAGTCTAGACCTGCATGGGCCACCACTAAAAACGTGTCACAACCCGCACCCACTGTGAGGGTACGAAAACATAACAACGCCAGCCTACGCGCAGTCGGCTGTAGAGCGTTGTCCTAGGTCAACATACATCTAACAATATACATCTAAACAGTTTATACTCCCCGAATGGGGGTGACATAGCAATAGTAAACTCAATCACAACTAAGGAAGATATAACATGATATGAAATAGAACTCAAGGAATAAAATAGATGAAAACAGTAGTCTAAGATGATCCCAGCAATATCCAACAGTATAAGGTCTCAGATGAAAGAATATATACAACTCATAACTCCAGATAAAGTCTAACTAAGACATGTCTAAGACTGCATAAAGTAAGATAAGCCTAACTAGTCTAGTCTAGGCAATCGGGGTGATCTCCTCAGCTAGAGCTGGGTCCTCTTGAGGGTCCAGCTCGCAGGTGTCATCTAAGGCTGTCCCGTAGTAAGTGTCCAGGCAAGCCTCCTCCTCGTCCTCTGTAATATTTTCAACAGGTCCTGTCAGGACATGAGCGAGTACAGTACATCTCAACAGATCATAGCAGGTTAGAAATATAATCATACAAAGTAAGATACGGGTACTGAAAGAAGTACGGTATAAAACAAAGAAAGAACTGTAATAGAAATATCTACTACATAGAGAACTAGCAGTGACTAGTAAGTCAGAGTACAACATGAACATGTAAATGGCATAGGAGATTCTGATAAGATACTATGGAAGAGATTCTGATAATATACTACTTGGGTATTATTCACATGTCCATTTCTACTCCCCTGTACCCCCAATCAATACACAAGGATCCAGCCAGGTTATGTTATGATGCTATGTAACAGACCCCGAAGGTGATAGACCCCGAAGGTAATAGACCCCGAAGGTGATACATAGTAGTCCCATAAATGGGATAAGGATTCTAGGAAGACTCTACGATCATAAGAGTATATGTCGTAAGTGATCAAAGAACCAATGAAGCATATGATACACCATGTAAGTAAAACGCATAGATCATGTAGTACCCGATGCTCCCTAAGGATAAATTTCGAGAAGGGATCCATATAGTACCAATCCGTATGACCAACGTGACAGTACAAGTAAAGTAATCTACTACAGAAATAATTCTAAGCAGGATATGAAATGATAAAGAATGTACTCGCCTGTATCTGAGTGTCCAATATGAAAAGTACCATCCAAGGAGTGGTGTCTGGCTCCTAATCAGAACAGCACAAGTCACAACAAGTCCAGAATAGTGAAATGGAGTCCTACTATGCATTCTATATGATTCTAGGTCAATCTAGGCCAAAGTCAACTCTTGGTCAACTTTGGTCAACCCTAGAAGTCTAACTAGGTCAACCAAGTCTAATGATGTAGTACAAGCCCTATCTGGACTTACCAAGCTATACCAAACTGCCTAAGCCTATTCTCAACACAAATGCATACATTGCCTAATCTAGTAGCATCCGAGTATACACACATGGCACAACATGAACTTGCAAAAACACACACAATCCCCATGGCCTACTATCATGGCATCCTCCCTTCCCATACACCATGTGTACCCATCTACACAAAACCATATACATCTATATAGGGACATACCCATCACAATGCACATATTAATTTACTTATATATAATACATTGATTTACATATGCATATAGTCACATATAGAGCTGTGTATTAGGTAGGCATATAGGGACATGAATAATATGTGTATGTGTAGCTGTGTGTGGGTGCTATATCAACCAGAGATCACATATACATGGGCAGGACACTAAACAGTGAATGAGGAAAAAAAAAGAGTGTGTGTGTGATAAACCATGTGCAGGAATTTAACAATAGTGAAGGAATGTGTATAGTGTAAACTGGTGTGTGTGGTTACAGGAAACATATATATATATGCAGACAAAACAACCAGTGAAGAAATGGACAGTGTGGTTATACATGAATGCAATCAGTGAAAATAAAAATGTAAGTCCATACACAGATTTGAACCAAAACTCCAACCTCGATTTGAAGCAGGACAATACAAGAGAAGGCAATTTAGTATCAACAGGAAATGACATCTCAACAAAATTCTAGTAGACTGTGCTAATTCCCAGGTTCTTAACTGTCAACAAATTCAGGTTTTGCATTATAGGAAAACATGCCTAGTTCCTAAGGATTCCAAGATAATCTAACAGTTCATGAATTCCAGTTCAGTCTACTTATCCAATCTTAGCTAACAACCAATAAATATTCAATGGCAGTGAATATAATCATAAGAAAACAGGAAGACATAGGACTCATTCCCAGGTTTATAAAACAGGGAATGGATCATGAATCCTAACTAAATCCCCTTATCCAACCAAACCTTTACTCTAATTTAAGGACTTAAATAGCAAGGATATGACATGTAGGAATTATCAAAAAATGTATATATTCAACAGTGGACATTAAACAACCCAGGTTCCATATTAAAACAAATAGGAAACATTAGCATCCTGTTAACAGTTAGCAATTCGAATCTACCATTTGGCCAAAATCCCATTTTCACAACCAACAATCCATATTCAAATGTAAAGACTAATCTAACTGGTATTATGATGTGTGGGAAGCAATTTTAACTGAAAACATGGCAAAACTGGGATTGAACAAATTGGAAAAACACTAGGATATCACAGTGTCAGGATAAATATGGTTCACCAATCTCGACCCAAAATTTCCACATAAAAACCCAACCTAAAACATGTAAACAAATCTACATACATTATACCATATATTAGGATCTAAGTTAACAGGTTAAAACATGAATTAGATCAATAGAATTCGAATGAAACAAAAACCCAAACACCAGTGCACAGAACACACAGACCCTTCCCTGTGCACACGAGATTTCGTGTCCGACACGACGCCAACTGACACAAGGCTTGGGGAGTGTCACGACAGACACTGCCCTTGCTTAGTGTCAAATATCACGTTTGTGTCCTGTAGCCCGCACGAGCACGTTGGTAGCAGGGGAGCTACTGTGCTCGTGCACGCGCGCCTAAACCGGTGTGCGTGTCCAATATCGATACGACATGACACGAAAACCACTCCAGTTTCCTAAAATGTGTAAACGACAACAAAACAATGATTCCTATTCAAACACAAAATCAAAATCAATACAAAATGCTCATTGAGGCATTTTGTGAAACACCTATGACTAGTGATTGATACGTGTCCAGAATGGACACGAATCCTCCGACATTGATACGAATCCTATCCAGACCTTAGGGGGACCCTTAGGGCTTCCTATTCATGAAGACTAATCGAAAATCCATTGAGGTTTGTAGAAGTTACCTCTTGTTGAACTTTCAATAGAAACCCCCTATTCAATGCTCTCCACTTGAAGACCCAATCAATCCAAAACAACTTCACACTGAAATGAGAGCTCCACAACAGCAATAACAATCCTATTAGAACCTATTAGAACAATTTAGAAAGAAAAAGGAATAGGAAAGGAGCTCTAGAAATTAAATGACATACAAAACTCACCTCCTTGAAATTAGGGCTCTTCCTAAGAAAGAGGCAACCATAGATTTGGGAGGGGTTTATATGGGGGAATCCCTAGGTAGAGGGAGTGGCCGGCCACTATAGCTTGGGGTTTGGGTTTTGCCAAAACATTGGGCTTTGGGCCAAGTTAGCTAGTCCTATCAAGTTTAGTCACAAAATGACTTGTGAAACCACAAGCCATTTATCAAACACTTGATTCCTAAATTCCTAATTAAATTTCTAATGAATCAAAAACTACTAACTTAAGTCATAATAGGTTAGCCTAGAGTCACTTGACCTAACCATGTCCAACTAACTAGGGTTAGCTCTAGGTTGGCCTACAAGGGTCAACACTAGTCAAAAATCAAACTAGTCCAAATAAATCCAAAATAATTCTAAAAATTCCCATAAATTCTAATTAATACTAATAATTTTAAATTACCCCAAAAATGATAAATTTACCCTCAAACTAGAATTGTGATAGTGACATCCAGCCCAGCTTCGTGTTACTCTCCATCACCATCACCCTCAGCCTCATTACCCTTGAAAAATACTAAATATCATTCTACTTATTTTTAATAATTATTGGAAATTTTGTTGATTTAAATCCCTAGGAACCTATTTTCCTATATTTAAATCCTAGCCTTTGATCTTATTTCCAACAATCCCAACCACTAATTCTTAGCACACACTCACACACACCCCCAATACTCAGCCGGCCCTAACCCCAAGATTTCACTCTTTCTCTCTCTTTCTTCCTCTCTTATTTAATAACCAATTATCATCTTTCTCTCTCTCTTTCTAAAATATTTTTTACTCCCAAGCACACACACACAGCCACCGCACCACCCTAGCTGAGCCGAACCACCCATCCTCCTCACTACCTCCTCCTAAGACGTCGACCACCCACCTAGGCCGTCGATCACCACCACTATATGGCCGCACTACCACCAGCAACCACTCCTCCTTCCCTCCTCCTTCTTCTTCAACTCCTACATCGATCACCAACACCATCCCCATTCAAACTCCTTCCGCACCACCACCCTGGCCGAACCTCGTCGAGCAACCCCCGACCGTCGTGCTGCCCACTGCAATGCCGTCGTGCCGCTGGCTAGCCGCACCACCACACCAATAGCAGCAGCGGTAATAGCCGACCCCTGCGCGCGCGTACAGCACCGCCGCCGGCACCACAGCCGCAGTGGCCGACGTGGACAACCCCCATGGCCGGGCGCACCCCCGGGGTAGGCCCCATGGCGGCCACCATCCTCCGGGACACACCGTCGAGGCGATTCGTGTGTTTCGCACGAAGTTCCGTCGTGACGCGCGCGGGATCGATCCAGAATTTGTGTTCCATCGCAGCGACTTCGTGCATAATTTTCGAGAAATCCGACCGTTGAATCGGCGATTTCTTCTCTCCGTCATAATCTTGGTATATCCACCTTCACTCCTGTCAATTTTTGTCCGTTAATTTTATCGTTTGATACGTCAAAACCGGCCACAAAGTTAACCGTCTAAATTGTATTAAATTTGGACAGTTTCGCGGAGCCAACTTCGTCAGCTTGTACCTCCTCCACCGTAGCTCCATTTGGCGTGCTACCAGTTCCTGTGCGAAGCTGGTATAACCCTCTTACTATCCCTCTAGTTTCGTTTTATTATGAGCTTGTTTGATTGGTTGAATTCGACGCCAAAGTTGGCCGTCCGAATTCGTAATTTCCAACTTGTAAAATTCTATTTTTTAACATGGGACTCCAGATTTCATTTCTGACACCACCAGTAGACTCATGGCATCGTTCTGGCATGTTTCATATATAATTTGTTAGATTTGGAGGACGTGGGCCCTGGCACGCATTTCGATGTAAAATGGGTCCCACAGTCCGGGTCAATGATACTTTTTGACGTCGGCTCATCAGAATCCAATTCTGGATATACCGTTGAGTTCATATCGTCATTCTGGACTCATTGACATATAATTTGATAGGTTTGGTGGACATTGGATCCTGCACGCATTTCGGTGCAAGTCGGATACCAATATCCGGGTTAACAGGTCATTTTGAGATCTGCTCATCGGAATCCAATTCTGGATATATCGTTGAGTTCGTATCGTCATTCTGGACTCGTTGACATATAGTTTGCTGAGTTTTGAGAACATTGGCTCCGACACACATTTCCGTGTAAACCGGAATTCCAAGTTCTGGTCAACGGACCAAATTGAGATCGGGTCAACGGAATCCAATTCTGGATATACCGTTGGGTTCGTATCGACATTCTAGTTACGTGAACATATAATTTGTTATAATTTATAGACTTTTTTTTTGTACATTTTTTGGTGCAAATGGCTCCGACACGGATACCATTTTTGCCCCAAAATTACCTTTTTGCCCTTGTGTCCAAATTGGACCGATGGATAGGCTATCCTAGCTAATTTAACCATTCTGGACACGTTGGCGATGTTTATTTCATCGTCCGACAATGTTGTTGATAATTTCTCTGAGTTTAATCTTTTTATAAATAATTAATAATTAATTCTTATAATATTCGTATTTCGGATTTAGTACAACGAAACAGAGATCGGTCAATTCCAGCAATCTCACATCGCTGAAATTGACAAGATGCACACATGGATCACTATAATAAGATTATTCGCTTTACCGTTGATCATTTTATCTCGATTTGCGTGTCAAAAGTTTCGACGTACGAATAACGAAGTACACTTTATATCTTTAACAATTAGACTAGAATTGACCCTGTTTGACCAGAGTTGACCAGTTGACCAAAAGTTAACTGTAAGTCAACACTTGACCTAGTTTGACTAGATTGTTGACCGGAGTTGACCTAGAGTTGATTTGACTTAGAAGAACCTAGGATAATATAGATTGCTTGTAGAGATTCATTTATTACAACTTGAACACCTTGTAACCTGTATTGCTTTAAATAGGACACTGTGCCTTCAGTTGGACCCCTATACCTATCAGCTGTTCAGGTTATCAGGCGAGTACATTCTCTGATCATTTCATATCCTGCTTAGAATTATTTTCCTGCTTTAAATTACTTTACTTGATATTGTCACGCTGGTCACACGGATTAGTACTATATGGATCCCTTCTTGAGATGTTATTCCCTCAGGAAGCATCGTATACTATATGTTCTGTGTATTTCACTTACATGGTGTATCACTATGCTTCACGGTTCATTGATCACTTGTGACATGTACTCTCATGATCACAGAGTCTTCCTTAAATTACCCTATTTATGAGCATTCCCAGAATCACACATTTATGGGCCCTCCATGTATCACCACTTGTGGGCCTTTGCATGGAATCATAACATAACCTGGCTGGATCCTTGTGTATTAATTGGGGGTACGGAGGAATAGAAGTAGACATGTGAATAATATCCAAGTAGTGTAGTTCCCAGAATAACTCCATAGTATAGTTCCCAGAATCTCCTATGCCATTTATATGTCTATATTATACTCTGGCTCACTAGCCACTGTTATTTCTCTATTGTATAGTAGATATTTCTATTACAGTTCTCTCTCTCTGTTTATATACTGTATTTCCTTCAGTACCTGTATCTTAATTTACTGCATGACTATATTTTCTAACCCGCTATGAACTGTTGAGATGTATTATGCTCGCTCCTGTCCTGACTGGACCTGTTGATAAATTTTACAGATAGCCTGGAGGTTGCTTGCTAGCCTAGAGGAGACATAGTAGAGGTTGTATAGATAGCTAGGGTTTTGCTCATAGTTTATTTTCAGTTGTCTTGAGTTGTATTTATGGATTACTGTATTTGAGCCTTGAGATGTATTTCTGGGTTTGTGTATCTTAGACACTTAGACTTCTATCTGTTGTATATCTTTTGGATTTCATGTTTTATCTATCTTCCATTATGCTGTACCTTAGATGTGATAGAATTTACATTCTGCTATGTCACCCCCATTCGGGGAGTATAAACTGCTTAGCATTATATTGTTAGATATTGTGACCTAGGACAGCATTCTATCGCCGACACTGCGGCGTAGGCTGGACGTACCCACTTCTCGTGCCCTTACTCTAGGGTGCGGGTCGTGACATAGTGGTTTACAAATTGATAGACATTGGAGTAATTCAAAGATAAACCTTTACTAACAAAATATGCAAGTTCTTCTTCAGGGATAACATCATCCACTGAAGGTACATTATTATGAGTATTGATATACTAATTGAGGGGATCATCATCTGGAAAAGTAGCCACAGTCTTGGCCAAGTTCACCACATAGGGTAATTCTTCAGGATTAGGAGGACGGACTTCAGCTGGTTCTACCCGAGGTATCTTGCGAAGAGTGATGGTCAAAGGTTTGACCTCATCAGGGTTCTTCTTTTTTACCCAGATTGTGAGAGGCTTCGGAGTACTTTTTGGAGTAGTACGTCCTTTGATTTAGATAATCAGGGGACCATCATTGGAGGATGAACTTGCTTCAGCTTCATCGTCAGCTTCGTTGCCGTCATCCTTGGGGGGCTGAGATTGGTATAGTACCGAATCTCCATAGTAGGCTTCGATGCCCTTAAAAAGATCGACATCGGCAAACTCCGTCTTCACGACGCCATCACTATTGACGTACTTGAAGCACTGGTGAAGTGTGAAAGGGACGATCATGTTCTCGTGTATCCATGGATGTCCCAACAAGACGTTGTAGGATACATTGGCATCGATCACATAGCAAGAAACCTCCGTTCGGAGATCATCGATCTGGCACTTGAGACGGATCTTGCCCAGCGGGTGGCTTCTTCCAATATTGAAAGCCATGATAGTTATATTGGTTGCAGATAGCTTCTGCAGAGGGAATCCTAGATTTTAAAGTAAACTTCTAGGAATGATGCTGAGGGAGGAACCTAGATCGATGTGCATCCGATCCACCTTAATCGCCCCGATATACGTTGTATAGTACATAGGTCTATTATGACGATTATTTTTGAGTAGCATGTCCTCCTATAAAAAGGTGATGTTGGGCACCACTTCCATAGTACTGTGGCAGTGGGGACAGGAGACAGGGTCTTCAGCGGGGGCTTTGACTTCAGTGAGATAAGAGTCGGCATGTAGCAATGCCTCACTTAAGGCCTTCCGTATTTCTTTGGAGAGTCGCAATAGATTGAACAGAGACAACCTGGCAGGTGTATTGGCCAACTGTGCCAGTATGTCGAAGTTGTAGGGTCGATCCATGCCTTCGGGAGCTAGCACCTTCAGAGACTTGTCAAAATCGCGTCTCCTTCTGCTTGGCTTTGTCGGTAGTTGAAGGCTTAGACGGGCCGGCTTCTGAACTTGTGGGGGCAGCAGGAGCTTGAGAAGGTATTACTTCTTCTTGTGTGGGGTGGTAAGTCCGTAGATAAGCCTTCTCCGATCGCGTCTCGCCAGATAGAACTTCGTAGATAGGAGAAGACACCATATGGCATGACTTGTATTTCTTCCCCTTTTTTGCTTTAGAAGATACCACCCCCTGCGTCATTTCTTGCACATGGTCCGGATGGACCCACATGATCTCACCATGTTCAGTCGTGAGTGGCACCAAGGTTGAGTTACGAGCTGGCGGCAGGTTGACGACTTCCATTATTGCCTGGGGATCGGGACCACGCCGTCTGGGACTTCTGTGGGAGGAAAGTCACCAAACTGAAGAGAGATCATGTTGGAAGATACGACCTTGTCTTCAGCTTCGAGGTTGATTACTTGGCTGTCGATAAGCTGTTGTATCTTCTTTTTTAGGACGATGTAATCCTTGTTGGAGTGATGCACGTACTGATGATAAAGACAGTACTTGGGATCATTGAGTTGGTTCGCCTCTGCAGGACGTCATGGAGGAGATAATGTCAATTTATTATCCTTCGTCAATGTATGAAAAATGGTAATGACATCATCTTCGTCAAAGGAGAAGGTCTCCATAGGCTTGTCAGGGGCGCCCTGAGAATTGGAAGCTCCCTTGGAAGTGTCAACCTTTAGGACTTATTTCCCTTTACCCCCACGGACAGGGATAGTTTGAGGATGCTTGCCTTTGTCTTCAGATTTGGGTGTTTTCAACCCTAGTAATTCTAAATTAGGGACGTCATTTTCAGCAGCATCAGCAGCCCCAATGAAAGCGGGCCATGTATCATACTTAGGTTTACCCAGACAGAACTTCACTGTAGAAAGGAAGTTATGTCGACAAGTATCCATAAGTTCTGAGTCTGGTATGCCGAAGGGCATTTTCAACGCTAGTCGCCTGAAGCGTTCGATGAAAGCAATGACAGACTCAGTCCTCCTTTGCTTGGTCTCGATGAGGGTGGACATACTAACATGCATGCCACTCTCGTAAAACCTGTTGAGGAACAACCTCTCCAAGTCTTTAAAAGAATTGATACAATCGTCTGGCAGACTGTAGAACCATTCAAAAGCTACCCCCTGCAAGGTGCTAATAAACAACTTTGACAAGAATGGATCGTCCCTGGATAAGTGTAGAGTCTGCATGTTGAAGTATGTCATGTGTTGACGAGGAGAAGTCATCATATCAAATGAATTTAGCGTCAGCGGCTTGTAGTTAGGAGGGCAAGTAGCATTCTCCCATTCAGGAGGATAAGGCTGAGATATCTCCATCTTCTGAAGCTCGTCTTTGTGTGAGATGGTGTCAAGACGGGCAACCAGAGAATCGATTGCATCCTGTTGATTGAGCTGGTGTTGGAAAACGGCTGTTGTACGGTTGTCAGGCGTCGTTGGCGAAGGACCACCCCCAGCATTTGCAAGATTTAGAGGAGGCGCAACGGAATGATACTCCTTTTGTAGTGAAGAAGGGTTGTTACTATAAGCCAGACTAACGTGAGCCGAGTCGTTTTGTTGAGGTAGAGGAGCAGCCCCAGCAGCTTGGACCGCCATGATACTGGTAAGCATATCAGTGATCTTGGCAAATGCTGTTTCAAGACCCTCTAGCTGTTTGTTGGTCTGATCACTGGATTCTTTAGGTGTTTCTCTGTCTGCCATATATGTAGATAATATACAAGGATGAACAGAGGAAACAGTACAAATGGTGCTGATACTGTCTGTCTTTAAGTTGACAAGTCCCTCATCTTCAGGTAGGGAAGGTAGATAGTCGCCGTCAGACTCGGAGAGATCGTCGTCCTCTGGAAGGCTACCCCAGTGTGAAGGTCATCCACTTCAGACTCTGAGGGAATACTACCCCCAGCTTGGGAGTCCTCGTCATCTATATGGAATCTCGCCTTTGACCGAGTACCCATATAGACTCCTTCAGATGTGACAGCCTGCTGGCCATCTGTTGGTAGACTTATTCTTCTTCTTCTTCTCGCGGAACTGAGAGAGAAAGTTGGGTTCGTAGTCCACCATCTTTGATTAGGGCTTCCATAAGGGGGACCCCATGAAGCCATGTTGGATGAAACATACAGCGGCTTTTCATCGTCAGAGAAATGTAGCCGTCGAAACACGGACTGTCTCTGAGACACTTTCGATGATTTGGAGCAGCAACAGTTGATGACAATACTGGTGCACGGATGTGCACCATAAATTGTTGTGTCCTTCCTGGCTTTACGCTTATGATTTATCATGTCGCGTAAGTCAGCGAAAGGAAGTTTTGCCTTAAAACCCATGTCATATGCATCATCGAGCTTTTTATGTGGGTTTATAAGGAGAGTTGGCGCATCAAGACTTAGTTTACGTGCAGGGCAACCCCCATACCTAAGTTCTGTGATAACCTTGAAGACAGTCCCGTGTTATACGCGTTAGGGCCTGTCTTTTTGCTGTAGGCGCATAGGCCCTGGAGTCTGCCTTTGGGCGCATGCTTCTTGATAGCATGCTTGAGCTTCCTCGATGTGGGCGCATAGTAGGGGCCAGTTGAGCCTTGGCGCATAGCCTTGGGCGCATGACCCTGGATGCACAACTTGTTAAAGAATAAAGTCTAGTGCCCAGAGTTATGCGCCCACATACCCCCTTGGATGCATAGCTTTGGGCGCATGCTTGGTGGAGTAGCGCTGTTTTCTTCCAGCTTTGCCTCCTTCATTTGTGAGTCTCGCTGAGTTTGTCCAGAGTATCACACACTCCGATTCTTGGCATCGTAGTATTTTTCTTTGCCAAGTCTCGAGCGTTGAAAACTCTGTTGTTGGTTGCACAAGAGAGAAGTCGCTGGGCTAGTAGAGCCCGTAACGGTGTGAGCCTTCTTTATTTGTGGAGCTTTTGTAGCAGAGCTATGCGTCCATGTGACAGAGTCCTTCAGTTGCATATCTGCTATGACACTGACAGTATATGCGCGGCGAGCCAAGTCTTACGAGACTTGTTTGGCTTTACTGATTTTGAGGGAGTAGAGCCATCCCTCGAGAGCATCTCTTCGAATGCCTGCTGATCAAACTTTACGATCAGCATCTTCTGAGTGCTCCCCACTTTGTCGGTATCGGATTGCATCACCACCTTCTCGTCAGAGGAAAAGGTAGTCTCCAGCAGATTTGCTATTTTTGTGGACACACACAAAAAGAAAAAAAATACTATCTTTTCTTTATTGGCGCAAGGCACCACAACTCGAGTGCGCCTGAGAGATCCTGTGCTGAGGATCCCCGAGTACAAAAAGAATTCTGGGGAATGGGATAACGGAGATTGGGCGGCAGTTGCTCCTTTACTCCGTTGACACTCCGATTACAAAAGTAGGAGAAAACCTAAGAAAATTGCTAACTTTCAACTTACTGGCAAGAAGTGCAGCAATTTAGCTCTTGAAAATGCTCTCCGTTCTGTGTTTTGAAAAGGGATAAGACCCCTTTATATAGTCGTTCTTGAGCTGGAATGATGTTATGAGCCCATATGAGGAAACACACTGGTTTTCATGTGGCCGTATGGTCCTGCTTTGGGCGCATAGGGTTTAGGCGCATGCAGGCTGCGCAATCGTGGGTTGATCGTGGTGCTGACGTAGCCGCATGCTTTGGTGCACGACTGCTCACGGAGACTGACGTGGACGTATGCTTCGGTGCATGTTTTGATCGTGGGTTTGACCGAGTCAGGGGTTGTTCTGACTTGGGTGCATAGCCTGAAATAGGGCTATGTGCTCTCCTTCTAGAAGAGCTTTTCTTGGGCGCATAGGGCTCCACTGGTGACTCGGACGCATATGGCTTCACTGGTGACTTGGGCGCATTTGAGTTCACTTGGGCGCATATGTCCTCATTGGCTTGGGCGCATATGTCCAGTCTGCTAAAATTTTCATGCTTCTACAACTACAACGTCCTGCAGCTATATACTTAGCTTCGGTTGTAGAAAGTGCAACAAAGTTTTGTTTCATGCTAAATCAAGAGACTAAGGCTTTGCCTAAAAAATGACACGTGCCGCTTGTATTTTTATGATCGACTTTACAGCACGCAAAATTAGCATCCGAATAACCGATAAGGTCGAAGGATGTGGTTTTGGGATACCACAAACCGACTGTAATAGTACCCTTAAGGTATCGAAAGATACGCTTGACGACGGACATGTGTGATTCCTTAGGACTAGCCTGATATCTAGCACACAGACAAACACTAAACAGGATATCAGGGCGACTAGCAGTTAGGTAAAGTAAACTACCAATCATACCTTGATACTTATGTTGATCAACAGGTTTGCCGCTTTCATCGGGATCCAGTTTGGTTGTAGTAGCCATTGGAGTACCAATTGGTTTAACGTTGTCAAGGTCAAACTTCTTCAGCTTATCCTTTGTATACTTGGACTGGTTGATGAAAGTACCTTGCGAAGTTTGTTTGACTTGTAATCCAAGAAAGTAGTTGAGCTCCCCCATTATGCTTATCTCAAATTCATTTTGCATACACTTAGCGAAATCTTGACAGAGATTTTCATTAGTAGAACCGAATATGATGTCATCAACATAAATTTGAACTAAAAGAATGTGTCTTTAAAAGTTTTGATAAAAAGTGTAGTGTCAATTTTTTCTTTTGAAAAACCTTTATCTAGTAAGAAATTGCTTAGGCGTTTATACCAAGCTCTGGGGGCTTGTTAGAGGCCATAAAGCGCTTTCTTGAGCTTGAAAACGTGGTCGGGAAAATTATGATTTTTAAAACCAGGGGGTTGTTTTACAAAGACTTTCTCTTTAATAAAACCATTCAGAAAAGCACTTTTCACATCCATTTGAAAAAGTTTAAAATTTTGAAAATTTGCAAAGGCACAAAGCATCCGAATGGATTCAAGTCTTGCAACTGGAGCATACGTCTCATCGTAGTCGATACCTTCCTCTTGGTTGTATCCTTGAGGTACTAGACGAGTTTTATTGCGAGTGACTGAACCATCTTCATTTACTTTGTTACGAAAAACCCATTTAGTACCAATAATCGAATGGTTAGCTGGTTTAGGAACAAGTTTCCAGACCTGGCTTCTTTCGAATTTGTTGAGTTCTTCTTGCATAACGAAAATTCCAAATTCATCATTAAAAGCTTCTAAAATATTTTTAGGCTCAATTTGCGAAATAAAAGCAGTGCTAGCAATAGAATCTCTTAAAGATGATCGAGTACTTACTCCGCGTGATACCTTATCTATTACCAAATTTTTTGGGTGTGACGGCTTGAGCTCGAACTTCTTCGGTAAGTCCTCCAGAGAATTGGTTTCAGGGGTGGTATTCATCGACGTGGAAGTTGATGGTTCATCATCATTGTCGGGGATAGCCGCTGTACTATTTTCCTCATCAAAAGTTACATTAGTAGATTCTTCTACAATCATTGAGCGTTTGTTGAACACTCTATATCCCTTACTCTTGGCAGCATAGCCAAGAAAAATACCGTCGTTAGCTTTGGCATCAAACTTGCCTAAGTTGTCTTTGGTATTTAGGATAAAATAGCGACAACTAAACACTCTAAAATAAGAGACATTAGGAGTCCTACCAAACCAAAGCTCATAGGGTGCTTTCTTCGAAATAGGTCGAATAAGCACCCTATTTAAAACATGGCAAGCTATACTGACAGCTTCTTCCCAAAAATATTTCTAAAGTGAAAATATATTCAACATGACTCTAGCCATATCGCCAAGAGTCCTATTCTTCCGCTCTACAACATCATTTTGTTGAGGAGTTCTAGGACAAGAAAACTCATGATCAAAACCATTTGTTTCACAAAACTTTTCAAAATTAGAATTTTTGAATTCGCCTCCATGATCACTTCGGATTCGAGTAATCATGTAGCCTTTTTTGTTTTGGACCTTGTTGGCAAAGATTTTGAAAAATGAAATAGTATCGCTTTTGTTTGTAAGGAAGAAAACCTAAGTAAATCTTGAAAAATCATCTACAATAGCAAAAGCATAGAGTTTTCCACCAAGACTGGCTACTCTACTGGGACCAAATAAGTCCATTTACAGTAATTGCAAGGGTCTAGTAGTACTTACAGTGTTTATGGATTTAAATAAAGATTTGGTTGCCTTATTCAGTTCACATTCGGCACATACCGTGTCCTTCTTGAATGTGATATCGGACAGACCTTTTACTAGCTTCTTTGTAAATAACCTGGATATAGTATCCATATTGGCATTACCAAGATGCTGGTGCCACAAAAGTCTTTCATCCTTGTGGGCGTAGAGGCATCTTCCTGCACTGTTATTATTTCTAGATAGATAGAAAATATAAATATTATCTTCTCTTATCCCTTCAAAAGCGATGTCTCCAGTTGACCTATCATAAATGTAGCATTTATTCTTTCCAAAGTTAATATCATATCCATGATCAGCAAGATAACTTATGCTGAGCATGTTATGCTTTAACTCGGTCACTAAGCAGACATCCTTTATTACAGGAGAAGGAGGATAACTAATAGTACCATTACCTATGATGTAGCCCTTTAAATTGTTATCGAAAGATAAATATCCTTCTCTTTTCATCGATAGTGATGCGAAAAGATTTGCGTCTCCAGTCATATGTCGCGAGCACCCACTATCGAGAATCCATTTGCTTTTAGTTGAAGAAGGAAGGTCCACCTACATCACGAGTAGATGTGACCTTTGGTACCCAAGTTCTTGTGGGTCCTGAAATGTTAATCTTCGGTACCCATGCATATAGATTAATATCAACTAATTTCCTAATTCTACACTGTGGTGAGTTATGACCATGCAATCCACAGTATGTGCAAGTAGCATGCCTATTTGTGTTAGGAGCAGGTTGATAGTGATGTCTATATGCAGTATGGTGATAGTTATGTGAAACAGCAGGATAATGACTATGTGTAGCAGCAGGATAATAGTTATGACTAAGTACAGTAGCAAGATAATAGTTATGAGTAGGTTGAGAATGATGTCTACGTGTATGTGGTTTACATGCTGCATAGGAGTACGTGTACATATAAGCATGGTTACGTGCTGCATGTGGGTAACATGTTTTACTATTATGAGTGGTTCGATGTTTTGTGTGTGTTTTGTGAAATTGGGTTTGAGGTTGCGCAACCTGTTTCCCCAATCTGATCTCTAATTTCTTAGAGACAACATTCAGTTCATTGCACTTTGCATTTAGACCATCAATCTTAGCAATAGAGATCTTGTGTTTATTCTTTTCTTCAGCAAGCTCTTTGTTGAGTGCTGAGATCTCACGTGTCCGCTTCTCAATAAGTGTTTCGGCATCATGTAAGCTTAATTTAAGCTTGGATACCTCATCAGTGAATTCCGTAGGTGTAGTATTTTTAACATTATTAAGAAGACAAGAAAGTTTATGAATTTCTACTTCGTGTGCTTTAATCTTGGCCTTAACATGCTTGTACTTGCCAAGTACTTTCTTGTGATCATTTTATAAATCATTGAACGCATCACCCAGTTCATCAAAAGTAAAGTCATTGAGAGGATCATTGGTTACCTTATCAGAAGTTGCCATTAGGCAGACGTTAGCCGTGTCTTGAGGAGAGTCATCTTCGTCTTCAGAGTCACTGGCTTCACTTTCATGCCAGATGCTAGTATTGGCATACTTTCACGAGGATGACTTATTGTAAGGCTTCTCGTACTTGCTTCTTTCTTTGTAGTCAGACAGTCTTTTCTGACATGTCCAGTCTTTTTGCATCTGAAGCAGGTAGGTCTTCCTCGTCGTCTCCTCGTTGATCTTTTTTCCTTCGATTGAAGCGAAGGAACTTCTTGAAGTTACGGACTAGAAGAGCTTGATCATCACCTTCTGAATTGTCATCATCAGTCTCTTCAGAAGCAGCCCTTCGACGATGAGCTTTTAGGACAATCTTTTTTGCCTTTGGAGCAGGTTCGTCGAAGTCTTTGAGGTCGAGCTCGTAGGTCATCAGATTTTCTATTAAAGTTTTCATAGACATTTTGGTGAGATCATTGCCTTCTATAATTGTTGTTACCTTAGGGTTCCAGATCTTCAGTAGCCCCCTGAGTAACTTGCGGATCTTCTCATGATTGGAGTATTCTTTGCCATGAGATGACAGAGGATTGATGACGTCAACGAACCTTGTGAATATTTGAGTGATCGTCTCATTCGGATTCATCTTGAATGCCTCGTATTCTTGAGTCAGACGACTAATCTTAGATTCCTTGACTTGAGTGGTTCCTTCATGCGTCACTTCCAGAAGCTTCCATACTTCATGCGAGGTGGTGCATGTCGAGACCCTATTAAATTCTGTCCTATCTATTGCACAGAAAAGTGCATTAATAGCTCTAGCATCTAGAATCGCCTGTTTCTTCTCCTCGTCAGAATACTTGTCGTTGGGTTTTTCGATGAGATCTCCTTCGAAAACTATTCTGGCGGGCTTTTTGTAACCATCAGTGACAATGGTCCACAGGTCAAAGTCTAGAGACTTGAGATAGAAACTCATCCTAGTTTTCCAATAGGTGTAGTTGGTTCCATCAAATAGGGGTGGCCTATGAGTGGACTATGTTTCACCATGGTTGGAAAACATAGGTTGTGTGGTTACCATAGATCAGCTCTAGGATGTTAGTCCTTGTTAAGAGAACAGAGCTCTGATACTAATTGAAGAATAGATAGGCAACTCTAGAGGGGGGGTGAATAGAGTTTATAACGATAATGTCCAAATAAAAATTAACTCTTTTCACCAACAGTAAATAATCAGAGTAGTAAATGCGAAAATAAAAAGATTAAGAGAGCATACGCAAATACAGCCAATTTTTAACCTAGTTTTTCTCGTGAAGGACTAGTCTAGGCCTGAGAACTTTAGCTCAGGATTGAAATTCACTATTTGTGAAATAGCAGTTACACCCCATGTCTTTTCTCAGAAGAGCACGTCAACTTCGTACAAAGATCGTTGTGGCAAAACTTGGACTTTTCCAAGTGACTTATAACTTCTTGCACTCAAACTTCTAGTTGACTCACACTGAGCACCTTGAACAGTTGGAAAGTTTGATGGCTAAGTTGGATGGGAAGATTAGGCTCTTTAGTATGTAGGCTATATAAGAGAAGAGAATGAGAAGATTGGATGATTGAAAATGAGAGAATTCAAGGCCTATTTATACTAGTCGGGATAGGCAGAATTCGGCCAGAATTCTGTGTCATAAATTCAAATTTTTGGCCATTGGACAACTAGCATCTCGCAGTCCCTACAAATTAGGTCCTGAAAATTAGGGGACAGAGTTTGGCCTGAAATCTGTGTGGCGGCAGAGTTCAGCCCGAACTCTGTCTCCATGGGGACAGAATGTTCAAAGGCAGTTGGGCTTGTTGGGCATATTTGGCTTTTGTTTGAGTGGAGCTGTGAGGGATAAGTCTAGCCCTAAGATGCTCAGTATGACTCAACATACATTTGCCTAGACTAAATAAAAGTAAAATACAGACTCCAGAATACAAACAGCAGCTGTTCTGAAGCAGATGTCGTCTTGAGTTGATATGATGAGTTGATCGATCTTGGCTGTTGATAGAGCTTGATGTGTCTAGTTAGACTATAACAAATATTATTTTATTAATTATCAAGATTAGGTTGACTGTAATCCAGTTTGGGTCAACAGTTCCTTCACCCGACTGCTGTATCATAGATTTTTGAAGCTTGTGGCATGGATATCATTGGTCCTATCAATCCACCGTCATCTAGAGGACATCGGTTTATACTAGCTATAACCAATTCCTTCTCGAAATATGTGAAAGCCATACCTGTATCTGAAGTCAAGACTAGCAGCATTATCAACTTCATCAAACATTATGTGATATACAGATTCGACATTCCTCGATGAATCATTCATGATAATGGACCACAATTTATCAGTCAAAAGCTTACTCGGTTTTGTGATGATAACAGAATCAATAATGTTGCTTCTAAGGCCTACAATCCTGCAACTAATGGTCTAACTGAAGCATTCAACAAAACTATCATCAAACTTCTTAAGAAATTCGTTTATACCAATAAGAGAAACTAGAGTGAAAAGCTTGGAGAATGTCTATGGGCTTATCGTACTACTATAAGCTCCAACCGGTTGCACATCTTTTTTCTTGGTGTATGGATGCGAAGCTGTCCTACCATTGGAAATTCAAATTCCCGCCTTAAGGATTGTAATTGCCAATGAGCTTACAACAGAAAATAATGATCGTCTTCGACTTCAGGAGCTTGAAGCGCTTAACGAAAAGCGGCTATTAGCTCAACAACATATTGAGTTATATCAAGCCCGTATCTCAAAAACTTTCAACCGTAAAATCAAAGTACGAGCATTCCAAAAAGGTGAATTAGTCCTTACTTTCAGACGTCCTATAACTATGACACACACGAGCTAGGGCAAATTCGAAGCGAAATGGGAAGGTCCCTATATTGCAAGTAAGGTTTTCTCAAACGGAGCTTATCAGCTAACCAGGATGGATGGCCGAGTTGCTATGATGCCTATCAACGACAAATTCTTAAAAAAGTACTATGTTTGAAGGAAATATAAGATATTCTTTGAATTGTACATACTCAAAAAATATTGAGTTATTGTCTTTTATTAACTCTTCTGATAAAATATTAAAATCCCCCAGCGGAGTATATCGACATCATATCACCTGATCATAAACCCAATCTTTTGGAACCCAGTCGTTTTAAAAGATATCTTATTTTTGAATCCCAGCTGATTCGAAGATAATAAATGAATACATGAATTCACGTCCACATTACCTCTGAATTCTATCATCTACATCATCGAATTATTATGTCCATATTACCTCTGATAAAGTCGTCTTTTGAAATGACAATATTCTGAGAATTATACTCTGCCACGTCCACGTTACCTCTGAACATATATTAATTAGTATTGTTATTTTCTAAGGAGATATGTCATGTTCGGTACCTCTGAACATATTTTATATTCTTATCTATTACTTATATTTACTATAGATATATAATAAGTAGTGGAACCACAAAAAGAGTATTCATTTTTATTTCAATAATGTTCAAAATGTCAAAAAAAGTACATCATGTGAAAGACAAAAAGTCAAAAACTTCTATAGATTGTTTCAATGAGGAGGCTGAGTACTGAGATCAACGATCGATCTTTTTAAATTCTCAGCTCTCTCTACTCTGGATCAAGTACCCTTTGCCTAGCAAGAGCTCTCCCAGACTCTGGATCAAAAGGTTGCAGTGAATCAGCTCGGCGTTCCAGTTCTGCACCTTCGGTTTGGATAAGTGCATCCCGTTGCCTTCTTAAGTCATCTAATTGACTTGCAGCAATTTGATACATTTCTAATACCTCATCTTCACGTCATCGAGGTGCTTTGACTGCTTTTTAGAGCCGAGCCATTTCAATTTTTAGATCTTGGAGGCGAACTTGATATTCAACAGCTTCTTTCTCTTTCTCTGCAGCTTCAGTCTTATAGCGCTCAACAGAAGCAGTTGTCTCGACAATGCGAGATTCCAACTCTGTAGAGCGCTGTGAAAAAGCTACCACAGAAGCTTCGAAATCTGCTTTTTGTCTTGCAGCCTCGTGAGCCATCACCTCGTATTCAGCTTCTACGAGTTTCTGGATGTTTCCTCTTGTTAGATCTTTATAAGACTTGATCGATTCTTCAAGCTCATTCAAAATATGATCTAAATAGTTGACTCTATCCAGATCACCAATCTTGCAGATGGCTCAATGATGAAGGAGGAAGGGCCCCTTACTGACTCATAAGGTTGGTCCTTTTCCATGACTATTTGAATTAGAGGCTTCAGAGAAGTGAAGAAAGCATTAGTATAAGCTTCGACGACAGCTCTGTTCATCGCTGAGATACCCGGTGTAGCTACTTTTGTTTAAATTCTTATTTCTGCAATAGCTGGAGGAATTACAAATTGCACACCAGGAGACCCGAGTACTGGCATCATAGAAGAACGTCCCTCTCCAGTTTGGGTCCCCATATCCAGGGGAGCTATGGTCGAGCTAAAACTGAATGTGGTCGATGCAGCTGTTGCAAGTGTCCCTACAGGACCCAATGTAATCAAGATACATAGTCATTACACATCATTACAGGAATTAAGGTAAATAAAAGTCAAAATTTTACTTGATCCTGGCAATAGCAATGGGGTCTCACGGGGCATGTCCAGATCAGAGCGGAGCCTGGCCATGGTAGTTTCAGACACGGCTGCCTGACTACTTCCAGCTTCAAAACTGCCTGATAGGAAATGGCTGCTTTCGGCCCCTGATTCTACTTGTTCAGTTGGGGCAATCACTTTTGCATTATTGACTTCAAAAGCCTGGTTGGTAGGGGTTTGAGTTTCTACAGTATCAGTATTAGGATTTTCATTGATCCCAGCATCTTCAGGAGCCATGGTCTAATTTTCATGATCATCAAAATTGTTGTTTTTGGGCTCATCGATTCTTGGACTCGAAGCCCCTTTTCAATAACAGGGTGCTCCTCATCCTCAGCAATAGTTTGGCCTTCTTCGATTGATAACTCTTGATTTAGCGGGACTTCCACTAAAGCTTGGTCTCCTTCAACGGCGCTTGTAAAATTATCTTCAAATACATCGTCGTAGTCACAGCCTTCTAGAGCCGCTATCATTTCTCGATCCTCTTGAGAATGAGTAGGAGTTTGGGCTACGGAAGGAACAATGACATCAGGATTAGATTCTGTAAAAGGCAACTCCTTCTCAGGAAGTGTAGTCTTTGGAACTCCTGGAGTTGGAGATGACATCATAATTCTTGCGGCAGCTAGCACAGTCACGAGAATAGTCAATTTTGTGATTATGGGCTCCGAAATCCCTTCTGCAATGATCGGAGCCGGAATGCTAACCTCTGCAGATTAAAAAGAACAATGTCAATATGTTACTCAATCAAGATCACATTAAAAGAGTATTAAAATTTACCTTGTGGAGGTGGCACATCTTGTGAAGAAAACATTTCTTGACAGTCTTTTGGAGTCACCATTAATCTCCTTTGGCCTTGCGCACAAGAGGTGTCTCAGGTTCTTCTTCAACCTCATCGAGGTCACCTTGCACATTGGGTTCTCTAATAACCTCTTCTTGAGCAACTTGGCTGCTTCTTGGAACTGAAGAAGGAGTTGCCTCTCCTCCTCCAGAAGATGCTCCAATCTGCATCTGTTTTATCTGGGACCGCGTGGTCCCGGTGGTGGAGTCACGACCCGCACCCAGTTTAGGGGCACAAGAACGTGGGTACGTCCATCCTACGCCGCAGTATCGGCGGTAGAACGCTGTATATGTCATTTATAACATCTAACATCTAACAATAAGATATATAAACCTGTCATCTCCGCACGGAGGTATAATATAACATCTCAACTCTATATCTCAATCACAAGTCTAGGAAAGATAGAGCACGATATGAAATCAGATAAAAGAAAGAAACTGAATATAATAGAGTTATCACACCACACAAAATAGATGTTCAATACAAATAAATACAAGACCTGAAATATAACTAGGTCAACTAACAATCGGAACAATCTGATACAAACTGAAAACTAAAAATACTAGACTAGAGTAAGCACCCTCTACTGAGCTAGATGCTCCTCGGGCTCCTGAGTGTCACCTTCATGTGCCCCATAGAAGGTAGGGCAGTCACCATCATCATCTATAATATTTTCAACAGGTCCAGTCAGGACGGAAATGAGTACAAATCTCAAACAACAGTTCTAGTTATACAATATTGAAAATATAGCAATAGATAGAGAGAATGTACTAGGTAAAGTAGAGCGTACATGCATCCTGACAGAGTATATCAAAACTGTAATAAGATAAGGCAATAGAATAATGTATAATATATACGAAATCTGGAACTGCTATCTATGTGAGTTTAGCACCAGTTTCAACATGTGATCGGCTTCGAACTTGATACAATGTTTGGCCTGGCTAATCATACATGAGTGTATGATTAACACTATACAGTGAGGATACAATGGTGATACAATAGCGATACAATGCTGGTACTATGGGGTATTGATCACATATCTACGCTAACACCCCCATCCTTGACTAATATAGTGGATCCAGTCATGACACGTCATGACACGTATTCTCTGAGGAGGTCGCGAGCCTACGCAGGAATCGTATCTATACAATGAACAATAAACAATGAAGACTTGCCTAGTGTATACCATATATAAGAGGAATAACATCTTATGACGGGATCCAGACAATACCAATCTGTGTGCACCATGTGTCAAGAGAACGAGAATATCTACACTAAATACTAGAAACAAAGACGATATCATAAAATAGAAATATTATCAGAGAATGTACTCGCCTGTCACCCTGTATGACTGATATGAATAGATGTCCGAACTGGTGTCACAGAGTCCTATTTAGAGTAAAATAGGTAATAAGTACTCAATTTGAAATAATGGAAATCTGCAATACAAACTACATGATTCTAAGTCAACTAGGTCAAAGTCAACTCTTGGTCAACTTTGGTCAACTGTTTAGGTCGAACTAGGTCCAAGTCAAACTTCTTGGGTATTGGTCAACTCTGGTCAACATGGTCAACACTCTAGGCCACAAGGTCAACACTAGGCCTAAACCACAATCACTAAGTCCAATAGGATTCTATACTAGACTAACAACCTAGGGAAACCTACATGCATATCTAACATTCAGTTTTAAAATATGCATACATAGATACTCTAGCTAACTTGTACATATCACATATATATATAAGTATCACATATATCCCATGCCATTATCCACTCACTCTAGGTAAAACCATGTATTACGCAACTACCAAATCTTTATGGCCTTTCCCCACACATTCTCCCTAGGTAAAACACTAAGTAACCCTTAGAATAGGTAATACCCTACCTATAGAAGATAGCCTATGTTAAAACCTATCATATACTCTACCTATAGGCTATAGGTAATATCCTACTCTATACAATAGGTAACCCATACCATGCACATAGGTGATATCATTATATATAAAAAAAAATATATATATATATATATATATATTAGCCTTTCATACATTGTAATGTATATGTATATATATATATATATATATTTTATATATATATATATATATATATATATATATATATATATATATTTTATATATATATATATATATATATATATATATATATATATATATATTTTATATATATATATATATATATATATATATATATATATATATAAAATATATATTTTATATATATATATATATATATTTTATATATATTATATATATATATATATATATATATATATATATATATATATATATATATATATATATATATATATATATATATATATATATAATATATATATATATATATACATATACATTACAATGTATGAAAGGCTAATATATATATATATATATATATATATATATATATATATATATATATATATATAAAATATATATATATATATATATATACATATACATTACAATGTATGAAAGGCTAATATATATATATATATATATATATATATATATATATATATATATATATATATATATATATATATGTGTGTGTGTGTGTGTGTGTGTGTGTGTGTGTGTGTGTGTGTGTGTGTGTGTGTGTGTGTGTGTATAACATTACATAGTCATGAGTTAAAGGGGGTGTGAGTGAACTGAACAATGCAATGTGGATCAACTCAAGATATGGGATTGAATCTGTTATGATTTAGTTATGGAGGTATTCAAGGCTTGCAACCCCCAATTTCAGTCCTTACTAAACCTATTTTAACAAAACTTGGAAACTTGGAAACTTAAAAACCCTAAAACAACCTCATGTTACCTACAAATTCTCAAACCTGAGAATTCTCACTGTTCTCAACTTAATCCCACACCCAACATGTATCTATACCTATATTAATATAGAAACAAGTTATATCTAAAACTGAAACCAATTCCTAATATCTAGTCATACTACACAGTCAACTTCTTGACTGAAATTAAAGGAACTTACCCAAAACTGAGATTTCAAACCCAATCTCAGTTTGAACAACATTCTCAGGTTTCACAAACACAGGTAAATCTCAGTTTATCTTGAACAAACCAATCTCGGTTTTCTTGAACAAACCTCCATTTCCATTCTCAGTTTTCAGGTATCATTTAAATCCATTTTCAGGTTTTAATCATGAAATCAACAACTCCTAACAGTTTACTTGAATCAAATGTTTGAAAAACCAGACCAAAACATGAACCCAATCCTTTGTAAACCACTGTGAAACCTAAGTAATGGATAAGTCAACTAGGTCAAAGTCAACTCTTGGTCAACTTTGGTCAACTGTTTAGGTCGAACTAGGTCCAAGTCAAACTTCTTGGGTATTGGTCAACTCTGGTCAACATGGTCAACACTCTAGGCCACAAGGTCAACACTAGGCCTAAACCACAATCACTAAGTCCAATAGGATTCTATACTAGACTAACAACCTAGGGAAACCTACATGCATATCTAACATTCAGTTTTAAAATATGCATACATAGATACTCTAGCTAACTTGTACATATCACATATATATATAAGTATCACATATATCCCATGCCATTATCCACTCACTCTAGGTAAAACCATGTATTACGCAACTACCAAATCTCTATGGCCTTTCCCTACACATTCTCCCTAGGTAAAATACTAAGTAACCCTTGTATTACACAACTACCAACATCTATGAATAGCTTGGTTTGTTAATAGGATAAGTATATTCGAATATATATATATATATATATATATATATATATATATATATATATATATATATATATATATATATATATATATATATATATATATATATATATATATATATTCGAATATACTTATACATTACAATGTATGAAAGGCTAATATATATATATACATGTGTATATAATATTACATGGTCATGAGTTAAAGGGGGTGTGAGTGAACTGAACAATGCAATTTGGATCAACTCAAGATATTTGATTGAATCTGTTAGGATTTAGTTATGGAGGTATTCAAGGCTTGCAACCCCCAATTTTAGTCCTTACTAAACCTATTTTAACAAAACTTGGAAACTTAAAAATCCCAAAACAACCTCATGTTACCTACAAATTCTCAAACCTGAGAATTCTCACTGTTCTCAACTTAATCCCACACCCAACATGTCACTCCCCGATCCCGATATACGTATTCTTTTATGAATTCTGTACATGGTATCCCGTATTTAGCATGTGTATAATTCTATTTATTATTATTTAATGGTTGCATGTAGCTTTTAAGCATGTCATTAGTGGAAGAGTTAGAGCATGTTTAGAGATTAGGGTTTTCTTAAGCCAACCCAACCCCTATTTATATTCTCTTCCTCACTCTCTCTTCTCATTCACTCTTTCATTTATTTGCCTCAACCACCATCCTTAGGCAAGTACAACTTGCTCAAAAGTAAAAATTTGTGCATTTTTCATTCTTGATTTTTTTTTTCTTTGATATTATTTGTCTATATTGTTCTTCTCTTCATTCTCTACAAGTTTAGTTCTTGGAGTTTTTGATTCTAATAGCTAGTTTTATGTAAATCTAAGTTTCTAAAACTAGGGTTTTATATATTTACATAGTTTTGATCTATCAAACTTGGTTATTTTTAAAAATCAATGGTCCTAGGTTGTAGGAAATTTGATTTTACACAATTTTGACCTTTAAAAAGTTAGATTTCGACTTGTTTTGAGAAAGTTATGGCCAAAACAATATTTGGACATTTTCTATGTCATCTGTCATGGTTTTGGCAGGGACGATGAATAGTGCCGCATAGTGCCGTATAGTGTCCGAGCCGTATATGGGTGTGCCGTATAGTTCTGCATAGTGTACAAGCCGCATATGGGAATGCTGCATAGTGCCGTATAGTGTCCGAGTCGTATATGGGTGTGCCGCATAGTATCGTATAGTGTCCGAGCCGCATATGGGAGTGCTGTATAGTGCCGCATAGTATCCGAGCCGTATATGGGAGTGTCACATAGTGCCGCATAGTGCTACATAGCGTCCGAGCAACATATGGGTGTGTCGTATAGTGCCGTATAGTGTCGAGCCGCATATGAGAGTGCTGCATAGTGCCGCATAGTATCCGAGCCGCATATGGGTGTGCCGCATAGTGTCATATAGTGTTCGAACCGCATATGGGAGTGCTGCATAGTGCCGCATAGTGTCTGAGCCGTATATGGGAGTGCCGTATAGTGCCGTATAGTGCTGCATAGTATTCGAGCCGTATATGGGAGTGCCGTATAGTGTTGCATAGTGTTGCATAGTGCCTATTTTGGCTATTTTTGGCTGTTTTATGCCCTATTTGCCTGAATTGTGGCCAGAATTTCTTCCAACTTCCAACATAAAAGTTGTAGATCTTTGTCTTGGCTTCAAGAATCTTTATGACTTGCGAGCACTTCATACCCTAAGTGTATAGTGCCTTCTTGTTCTATTTCTTCTTATGTCTTGGTCCTCATTCCTGATCTGACTCCTATGCATATGCTGGATAACCCTATGTGTGTACTAAGGTATAATCTATGTGAGCATCGATGTGCTATCCTAAGTGCTAAGTGTTCCTATGTGATACATGTCAGTACCTCCAAGAGTTCAGTATTTACATAGCGATTGGTCAGTAGTGTAAAACCCCTAAATTTTCTACTATATATTTTTTTTCCTTTAAATAAATTTGGTAATGATTATTTTTTTTAGTATTGTACATCGCGTAGTTATATTGAACGTCGCGCACGAAAATTCGTTTTTTGAATTTGCTCGACAAGTGCGATTATGTGCGAGCGTACATATTTTTAGAAAAACATTTTTTTATTTTTATAGTTTCAAAATAATATGTATATAATTATTTTTAGTTATCGTACCGAAATTTCCAAGTCTATGATTTTATGAAAGCCTTTTCGTTTATAACAATTACTAATAATAATTAATATTCTTCATATATATTTATTAGTTATTTATTAGTGTATTTTAAATAATAATATTATTTTCGAAATTATTATTATTTGTATTTTTGGAAAACATATTTTGAAATTATTGTAGCAATTTAAATCTTGAATTAATTTTATGGATATATTTAAATAGCTAAAATAATATCTATGTTTGAAAATTGATTTATTCTATTTGATTTTAAACTAAAAGAATTTAATTAGATCTAAATCTGATTTGTATTTGGATTTGGATTTGATTTGGATTGTTTTAAAAGTTATTTGAATTAAAAGAAATAATCTACTATTGGGTTTAATTTACTCATAATACTTATCTTAATGGGAATTCCCACATCCTATAAATAGGCAGGTACTCCTCCATATTATTTTCTCCACAAATCCTTCCATAAAATTTCCGTAAAGTGTACTGCCTCGTGTCGGTGTCCATCTCTTCCGTGTCAGCCGTGACGGCCTTGGGTCCGACCCCTGGTGTCTTTCCAATAGGCTATTCTTTTTTTACATATACAAATTTTTCCCCTCCTTCGTGTCCAACACCCTGGACACAAATCCCCACAACACCAGACACAACCTGATAACATCTTTGACTCAACCAAAAACCTAAACCAAGCTCTGTTCCGGCCGCCTCCATCGGCGACGTAACCACCCATCACCACCACCACAAGTGTCCACCATGGCCGGAGCCCCGAACCCTTCACCACCGTCACCAATTCTCCTCCGCCACCAATGGCCTAACCGCCACCCCAGAACCATACCATCGTCGTCGGCACCACCCCCGACCGACACACCCAAACCATCACCACCCCATGACCATCGCCGGACCGACGCCACCACCAGAAACCAACCAGAGCCCCAAACAAAAACCCCAAAACCACAACAACCATCGCGGCCACGGCCACTGGCCGGAAACCCGACCTCCATAGCCAGTCCAAACCCCCACCATCATCGTCGCCACCGCAATCCCGGCAGATCCAAACCCAAAACCCCAAATAAACTATACGACCACCACCCTTGCCTCACCGTGTTCGTCGGAGAACCCCTTGCTGCGCCTCCGCGTGTCACCGTGGTGAGCCGCGCATCCGCCTCCAGCCCGATACCCCCAGCCGCTTCCCCGCGCGCCGACCTCCGCGCGCCGAGCCTTCGTCGAACGCCGCCCGTGTCCCCAAGCGCTCCAGCCGCCAGGATCTTGCTCCGCCGGCAAGATTCGCCTCCTTGTCGAGTCTTCGCCTCACCTACCTCCCTCCGGCAACCGCCGCCTGCTCCGCTGAAACCCGCGCGCGCGCCTGCTCCGCTGAACCCTCTGTCGACCTCTTCCTTTCGACCTTCCGCTCCCCAAATCGCCGCCCGAGCTTCCCACTCTCCCTCCGCCCGGCCGCTCTCCTCCTTCCCCATCCTCTCTGCTTCCCCTTGCCACTGAGCCTCCGAGCTCGTCTTCCCGCTTCCTCCGCCCTCATTTTCCCCGACCCTCTCGAACACCCCGACCGCCCGGAGCCTCCGCGATAAGCCCCGCCGGACCGCGAAGCCGCCACGATATTGTCGTTCGCCGCCCCTCTTTTCCACTCGACTCTCGCTCACCCCTCTCTTCCTCTCTCTCTCATCTTCTCTAAATAACTTTACTGGTGTGTGAGAGAAAGAGATGTGTAGTGTTTTATTTTATTTGTATTTGTATTTTTATTATTTATTTTTACTTTTTTTGCTTGCTGATATATTTATATATTGTTATTATGATTATTTTTCCATTAGTTTGGTTTCAGACTTCCCAAGGAAGCACCGAAACCTTTATTAGCTTTTTGCTTATTTAGCTTTTTTGTTTTTTTTTGCTTTCCTGGTTAATTCCCGAGGAAACTTTGATTATTACTGTTTTTATTATTATTTTACATTGTTATCATATTTATTACTATGATTAGTAATATATGCTTACTATATACTTATTAGCTAACAATATTAATAACATAATTACCTAGGTAAGATTAAGAGTTGTATATTGTTTTTGTTTGTTTTTTGTTTTGTTTTGTCAAATTGTCATCCTTAATACTAACAGAATATTTATATCTATGTACTAGTATTCCTAAACAAATGATTATACTAAGCTAGACCCTACGCTTATTTTCAGTATAGAACCTAAAATATATTTTCATATTGTTTCAGTTAAGTGTATGTTCTGGATTTAAAAAGGTAATTTCCCAAGAATAGTTTACTGATAAAAATGGTACTTTCCTAACAAAAACTAATTTTTTAGCATGATTTTTTTTATCCAAAATATTTTAACTAATAGAATTATATTTTCGAGTATTATTATTTTAGAAATTTCCTTTTATCCTTCTGTCCGAGACCAATCCCGTTATTCCTATTCCTCTGCCAATTCTGTAATTTCTCCTATCAACCCTAACCAAACTGACCGTCCTGGACCCAATGGGACTGTCCGTGCCACCATCAGAGGTTTCCTTGCATAGTTGTTTTACCAACGTCGCAGTTTGTGCCACATTCATCATTGCAGTACACCAGGCGTCCTACCAGGCAAGACACCTTGTCATTTGCTGTTTATTTATTTTAGCTCATATTTCATGCATTATTTTTTTTATGCAAAATAAACTGTGATACATGGCATAACCTGTTAGAACTTACTGTTCATTTATATTTTCTGCTATGTATTATTTTTTTACACATTAAACCTAGATTTAAGGGACCACCTTTGTGTGTTGCATTCATGGCCTTGACACGTTGTAACACGAAGTTGTGTGTCGCATGTAGAACACGGACATGTGTGACTGGCTGGCCACCGGTGCATATAAGCCGTGCGATAGGAATAACCGCTAACAGAGGTTGCATGCTAGTTTGACTTAGCGGTTATAGAGGTTTTCTGTTGTGGATACAACAGAGTAGGCATTGGACGGGGAGGATAATTCCTTAGCGTATGGGCTTCGATGCACTTTTCCTTTTGTAACCCGTGAGCTCCGCCGAAGACGCGGGTCAGATTACCCATGATTACTGTCGGCCACTGGCGATTCTGCGGAACGTCATGCTCTTACTGATGGGGCCTCTGGTGCCCAAAGGGGGGACTATGCCGATCCTATTTAGCCAGGGCCCATACATAGGAAGGATTGTTCTTAACTATATTTCACTTAGAACGGTTAGACACCTTTATCCGTTAGGTACGAGTAATTTTGGTTTGGGTACTTGTATCTGACCGTGGCTTAGAACAATAACTTGTCGCGGATTAGTTCGTCAAATCTTGTCCTTGTTTGGTTGTAGGTGTGACTTACTAATTCGATGAGAAGGTATTGAACCTTGTTGGGGTCCGGATACCATATTAGATTCGTAGCATGGAAAGATACGTCACCATAAATTAGTTTACCATCTTCTGTCCTTGTTTGGTTGGGGGGATGGTACGCTCGTTCAATAGGTGCATATTGGACCATGTTATAATCCAATTGACTTATTTATTTGAGCAATATTTATTCAGTTTATATGGCATGATATTATGTGTCTTGTTACGTCCCTCTGAGGACCTGGTTATCTCTCCAGGTGTGTGCTCTTGTCTTTCGCAGGTATTTTAGCTCTAGCCGTGACCATCTCTATTTCTTCGAGGATGATTGCGCTTGGATCGTCTTCGCTTCGCTCGCCAAAATCATTTATTCTATCATGTATTTTCCTTTACTTGTCGGTAGTGAATTTGTCTCCGCCCAACATATTGTATCAAGATAAATTCATTATCATTATATGATATCTTTTATTTATTTATTTTTGTGGATAAGATTAGTTATGGTTCTACTGCATTTTACAGCTTACGTATATTTATTATACGGCTGACATGTCTACGTTTCTAGTCCTACGTATTTTGGGACTGGGCCGTTGCATGTTTTTGTGGTGGCTCATGCAGGTCGAGGTAAATTATTTGGTTACTTTACCGTACCAAGCAAGCCTGCGAATAGGATTAAAAGTCTAGGATCTCATCCACATACTTGACCTCTTTCCTCGATTCCATATTCGAACTACCGTTCGACTCATCGATTGCATCTTGCTTGATTCCTTCTATCATTATTCTTATCTTCCTTCGTGCTTGCTAGAGATTGACCCTACTAGTTAGATGTCCCAAACACCATTAGTTTAATTCTTTTAAGTTGGGTAGAATGCCTTATGACCTAGCAATCCCTTTGTCCTTGTGACCTATATTAGCAAGTTTACTTAGATTCTAGAAATTAGAAGACCCTAACCCATCTAGTCAACCAAGGACTTGGACAAGAAGACTATAGGGCGACTGTATAGAGACCAACACAGGATATAACTTAGAATTATTCTGCTTTCTTTTAATCTTAATCTCTCATGCCCATGTTTTTACCATCTTGACTAATGATGCTAATGTAGCCTAGTTTTTGCAAGCTTATTTTTTTATCAAGCTTGTTTCAAGACATATGTTATTTGGGCATGTCCACTAACATATGGTCTAATCAGAACCGGTGCATGATGGTCTGATCAACCAAGTGCACTTTGGTTCGCTTTTATCTATCGTGGATGGGGACATAGCTAAACTTGTCCTTTAGAGTCTCATCCGCGACTGCCTTGACATTTTTTTTGAATTATTCGGTCGCCTTTGAATCCCATATTCATATTCAATAACGTCTCCTTCGAACTCTATATTGCTTTCGCCTTCACCTATTTTAGAAGGACGAAAGCATGGTGCTAGAAATTCCTCTAGCTATCCTATTACCTATGACCATTATCACTCGATGTTGCTATATCGTTGTCTTGAACTACTCGACCTTTCCCTCGACCCTAAATCTACAATCTTGACTTTCTAATCACTTGTTTAAGAGTGATTACAATCGTCTCTTAGTCATATCCTCAACCTAGACTACGACTATATAAACTTCTTTATGGAACCCTTCTATCTACCGTTGTGTCTTCTCACCCCCTACTAATTCTTAATTTCGAGGACGAAATTCTTTTAAGTTGGGTAGGATATAAAACCCCTAAATTTTCTACTATATATTTTTTCCTTTAAATAAATTGGTAATGATTTTTTTTAGTATTGTACGTCGCGTAGTTGTATTGTACGTCGCGCGCGGAAATTCATTTTTCGAATTTGCTCGACAAGTGCGATTATGTGTGAGCGTACGTATTTTTAGAAAAACATTTTTTTTATTTTTATAGTTTCAAAATAATATGTATATAATTATTTTTAGTTATCGTACCAAAATTTCCAAGTCTACGATTTTATGAAAGCCTTTTCGTTTATAACAATTACTAATAATAAATAATATTCTTCATATATATTTATTAATTATTTATTAGTGTATTTTAAATAATAATATTATTTTCGAAGTTATTATTATTTGTATTTTTGGAAAACATATTTTTAAATTGTTGTAGCAATTTAAATCTTGAATTAATTTTATGGATATATTTAAATAGCTAAAATAATATCTATGTTTGAAAATTGATTTATCCTATTTGATTTTAAACTAAAAGAATTTAATTAGATTTAAATCTGATTTGTATTTGGATTTGGATTTGATTTGGATTGTTTTAAAAGTTATTTGAATTAAAAAAATTATCTACTATTGGGTTTAATTTACTCCTAATCCTTATCTTAATGGAAATTCCCACATCCTATAAATAGGCAGGTACTCCTCCATATTATTTTCTCCACAAATCCTTCCACAAAATTTCCACAAAGTGTACGTGCCTCGTGTCGGTGTCCATCTCTTCCGTGTCAACCGTGACGGCCTCGGGTCCGACCCCGGGTGTCTTTCCAATAGGTTATTCTTTTTTTACATATACAAATTTTTCCCCTCCTTTGTGTCCAACACACTGGACACAAATCCCCACAACACCCGACACAACCTGATAACATCTTTGACTCAACCAAATTCCTAAACCTAAACCAAGCTCTGTTTCGGCCGCCTCCGTCGGCGACGTAGCCACCCATCACCACCACCACCAGTGTCCACCATGGCCGGAGCCCCGAACCCTTCACCACAGCCACAAATTCTCCTCCGCCACCAATGGCCTAACCGCCACCCCAGAACCATACCATCATTGTCGGCACCACCCCCGACCGACACACCCAAACCATCACCACTCCACGGCCATCGCCGGACCGATGCCACCACCAGAAACCAACCAGAGCCCCAAACAAAAACCCTAAAACCACAACAACCATCGCGGCCACGGCCACTGGCCGGAAACCCGACTGCCACAGCCAGACCAACCCCCCACCATCATCATCGCCACCGCAATCCTGGCAGAACCAAACCCAAAACCCCAAATAAACTATACGACCACCACCCTTACCTCACCGTGTCCGCCGAAGAACCCCTTGTTGCGCCTCCGCGTGTCACCGTGGCGAGCCGCGCATCCGCCTCCAGCCCGATACCGCCAGCCGCTTCCCCGCGCGCCGACCTCCGCGCGCCGAGCCTTCGCCGAACGTCACCCGTGTCCCCGAGCGCTCCAGCCGCCAGGATCTTGCTCCGCCGGCAAGATCCGCCTCCTTGCCGAGTCTTTGCCTCACCTACCTCCCTCCGGCAACCGACGTATGCTCCGCTGAAACCCACGCACGCGCCTGCTCCCCTGAACCCTCCGCCGACCTCTTCCTTCCGACCTTCCGCTCCCCAAGTCGCCGCCCGAGCTTCCCACTCTCCCTCCGCCCGGCCGCTCTCCTCCTTCCCCATCCTCTCCGCTATCCCTTGCCGCTGTGCCTCCGAGCTCGTCTTCCCGCTTCCTCCGCCCTCACTTTCCCCGACCCTCTCGAACACCCCGACCGCCCGGAGCCTCCGCGATGAGCCCCGCCGGACCGCGAAGCCGCCACGACTTCGCCGCTCGCGGCCTCTCTTTTCCAATCGGCTCTCGCTCACCCCTCTCTTCCTCTCTCTCTCATCTTCTCTAAATAACTTTATTGGTGTGTGAGAGAAAGAGATGTGTAGTATTTTATTTTATTTTATTTGTATTTTTATTATTTATTTTTACATTTGTTGCCTGCTGATATATTTTATATATTGTTATTATGATTATTTTTCCATTTGTTTGGTTTCAGACTTCCCAAGGAAGCACCGAAACCTTTATTAGATTTTTGCGTATTTAGCTTTTTGTTTTTTTTGTGTTTTTTTACTTTCCTGGTTAATTCCCGAGGAAGCTATGATTATTACTGTTTTTATTATTATTTTACATTGTTATCATATTTATTACTATGATTAGTAATATTTGCTTACTAGATACTTATTAGATAACAATATTAATAACATAATTACCTAGGTAAGATTAAGAGTTGTATATTTGTTTTTGTTTGTTTTTGTTTTGTCAAATTGTCATCCTTAATACTAACAGAATATTTACATCTATGTACTAGTATTCCTAAACAAATGATTATACTAAGCAAGACCCTACGCTTATTTTCAGTATAGAACCTAAAATATATTTTCATATTATTTCAATTAAGTGTATGTTCTGTATTTAAAAAGGTAATTTCCCAAGAATAGTTTACTGATAAAAATGGTATTTTCCTAACAAAAACTAATTTTTTAGCATGATTTTTTTTATCCAAAATATTTTAACTAATAGAATTATATTTTTGAGTATTATTATTTTAGAAATTTCCTTTTATCCTTCTGTCCGAGACCAATCTCGGTATTCCTATTCCTCTGCCAATTTTGTAATTCCTCCCATCGACCCTAACCAAATTGACCGTCCTGGACCTCATGGGACTGTCCGTGCCACCATCAGAGGTCTCCTTGCATAGTTGTTTTACCGACGTCGTAGTTTGTGCCACATTCATCATTGCAGTACACTAGGCGTCCTACCAGGAAAGACATCTTGCCATTTGCTGTTTATTTATTTTAGCTCGTATTTCATGCATTATTTATTTTCTTTATGCAAAATAAATTGTGATACATGGCATAACATGTTAGAACTTACTGTTCATTTATATTTCCTGCTATGTATTAATTTTTTACACATTAAACCTCGATTTAAGGGACCACCTTTGTGTGTTGCATTCATGGCCTTGACACGTTGTAACACGAAGTTGTGTGTCGCATGTAGAACACGGACATGTGTGACTGGCTGGCCACCGGTGCGTATAAGCCGTGCGATAGGAATAACCGCTAACAGAGGTTGCATGCTAGTTTGACTTAGCGGTTATAGAGGTTTTCTATTGTGGATACAACAGAGTAGGCATTAGGCGGGGAGGACAATTCCTTAGCGTATGGGCTTCGATGCACTTTTCCTTTTGTAGCCCGCGAGCTCCGTCGAAGACGCGGGTCAGATTACCCATGATTACTGTCGGCCACTGGCGATTCTGCGGAACGTCATGCTTTTACTGATGGGGCCTCTGGTGCCCAAAGGGGGGACTATGTCGATCCTATTTAGCCAGGGCCCATACATAGGAAGGATTGTTCTTAACTACATTTCACTTAGAACGGTTAGGCACCTTTATCCGTTAGGTACGAGTACTTTTGGTTTGGGTACTTGTATCTGACCGTGGCTTGGAACAATAACTTGTCGCGGATTAGTTCGTCAAATCTTGTCCTTGTTTGGTTGTAGGTGTGACTTACTACTTCGATGAGAAGGTATTGAACCTTGTTGGGGTCCGGATACCATATTGGATTCGTAGCATGGAAAGATACGTCACCATAAATTAGTTTACCATCTTCTGTCCTTGTTTGGTTGGGGGGATGGTACGCTCGTTCAATAGGTGCGTATTGGACCATGTTATAATCCAATTGACTTATTTATTTGAGCAATATTTATTCAGTTTATATAGCATGATATTATGTGTCTTGTTACGTCCCTCTGAGGACCTGGTTATCTCTCCAGGTGTGTGCTCTTATCTTTCGCAGGTATTCTAGCTCTAGCCGTGACCATCTCTATTTCTTCGAGGATGATTGCGCTTGGATCGTCTTCGCTTCGCTCGCCAAAATCATTTATTCTATCATGTATTTTTTTCTTTACTTGTTGGTAGTGTATTTGTCTCCACCCAACATATTGTATCAAGACAAATTCATTATCATTATATGATATCTTTTATCTTTTATTCATTTATTTTTGTGGTACTTGCTATTCGGGGCTGACCCCGCTGGTTTTGTTTGGCCAGATCTCATAGCAGCGCCTGAGGATCCAAACTTCCTGCCCGACGTCAATGGTGCATACTAGGAGCATGGCTGGCGGGGGACTCGAGTGGCTTTCTTCTCCACCACTCTAGTATCTTTACTTATGTTCTAACGTTTAGCCACCGGCACCTGTTTAGCCGGCTAATCTGGATATTTTGTCTTTGCATAATTTGTAATTAAATCAGACTGTAGCTGAATACAATTATGTACCTATGACTCTCTGGGCTAGCTAACTTATAAAGCTAGATCTCCATGATCATTTTGATGATGCGTCGGGGGCGCCTTACTGCTTTATCTTATATGATCATTATTTACTGCTTCTTGTTTGATTGATTGAGACCTAGATGCTTTGTGAGACCATAGGAGACATGATTGTAGCATGCACCCCCTTGTCTTTTGACACCCACGATCGTCGTATAAAGTTTATATACCTCATATGGAGTAGCTGGCCTAGTCTGTCTCCATATTTCGATACTGGGGCGTGACAAGGTTTTATTGGTGGCCCATACAGGTCTGATTTTCAGACATGTGGGGTGTTATTATTATAGGAGTCTCAATCAAAACTTGTTCCCTTTGAATCTGTTGCCTCGATTTCTCTTTCCTCACCTTGATTGATAACTTGAATTGCATCCTCGAATCTTCCTCGTCCTGTCATTTGATATCATGTATCTTTTCCTATAGGGGTGCTTCGTTCTCAGTAGCTGGTGAGGCCAACATGAAGGAACGTCCAGTAGAGCATGGCTCGACGGGGCAGCAGCCAGAAAGAATACCTTCTCCTGACCAGATCCGAGTGGAAGTGATATCCGAGGCAGTGGAACCGCAGGTTCTATAAACTCCTGCACCCCCAGCGGTGCCGGTAGCAATGACAATGCCTGATGCTGCAGCACTCCTGGAGGTCATCCGGGGATTCCTGGCCACTCAGCAGCGTCAGGTAACATCCCATCAACAACAGCAGGCCCAGCAGTAGGAACAGAATGTGCTACTGAATCAGGAGTTACAATTAGCCCTTGAGAGAAGTGTCAGAAATGATTCGGGAGCGTTGGGAAGGTTTTGTCGACTTAACCCGAGATACTTTGACGGCACGGAGGATGCCATCACGTCGGATGCTTGGCTTTAGGATATCGAGGCCATATTGACCGCAACAAAGGTTCCAGCAGAAGAGAAGGTTGACCAGGTCAGACTGTTACTTCAGGATCTCGCCCGCGACTGGTGGGCATCGAAAGAGGTTGGAATGAGGCGTCATGTTCCTTGGGATAGCTTTAGTACCAGATTCAAGGCCAAGTACTTTGGTATGGTAGCGCGGTATGAGCTACAACAGAGGTTTATCAGTCTCAAGCAGGCTGGTAAGACGGTGGATGGATATGCAGCGGAGTTCTGCAGACTGAGTCGGTTTGCACCAACAATGGTGGCTACAGAGCCAGAGAAGGCGATGAGATTCTAGCAAGGACTTCATTTGGAGATTCTACAGCTAGTAGAAGGGCACGACTATCAGACTTTTGACGTCGTTTTAATGGTTGCTTGGAGGCATGAACTCACCTAACAAGGGTTGGTGACAAGACATGGGGGCCAGAAGAGGTCCCATCCCCAGAGTAGGGGCGAAGGAGCAGTGCAACGAACATCGGCACCAGCACCCGGTATCCGTATTAATGAGTCAGGAGCGCCGCAAAGGACGGTGGTGTCAGAGATAACAGCACCAGTCCAACATCAGCAGCAGAGGAACCAGCAGCAGCACCAGGGGGCGCCCATTGGATGTACTTACTACGGTAAGGGAGGGCACACTAGGGATGTGTGTCGTTCAGCTAACGGCTTGTGCATGAGGTGTGGCAGTCCGGACCACAGGATTGCCAATTGTCCTATGATGCAGAGGTCGGGAGGGCCAGTTCAGCAGTTTCCGGCGTTGCCAGCTCCGGGGGCAGCATCGAACAAAGGACCGACATTGGCCGTAAGGCCGCTAGCCCAGCGTTTGCCAACGCAGACACAGATGTTTCGCCAGGCGTAGAACCAGGAAGGCCGGCAGAGGCCGCAGCGACATCATGGTCGAGGAAGGCAGCATGAGGGAGCTCAGGAAGGCCAAGGCCAGGCCTTCACCTTATCACTGGAGGATGCACTAGCTTCAGGTGACGTGGTTGCAGGTAATATTTCTGTTACCTCTTTTCCTGCAGTTGCATTATTTGATTCGGGGGCTACCCACTCTTTTATATCTGCACAATTTGTGACACGTATTGGATTAGAGTTTGAGGCATTGCCAGAGAGGATGAATATACTCACTGGTAATGGGCTCGTAGGAGTTAGCAGAGTGTGCCTAGCGTGTCCGATCGTAGTGAGTGGGCGATTATTGCTCGCATCTTTGATAGAGTTCTCTATGGGCAACTTTGATGTTGTCCTAGGCATGGACTTGTCACGACCCGCACCCACTGTGAGGGTACGAGAGCGTAACAATGCCCAGCCTACGCCGCAGTATCGGCGGTAGAACACTGTTCTAGGTCATGAACTATAACTAACATAATATGAATACTCTCTATAAGGAGGCCAATACAGAGGTACAACTTAATCACAATCTAGAGATAGAATATGGCTCGATAAAATAGATAAGAGAATCCTCAACTGAGGTACAGCAGAAAGAAATAACAAAGTCTCAACATCTCTAAAATATAAAACTCTAAAAATTAAGACAACAGCTAAACATAAAAAGAAAGAACAGTCTAAACTATCTATCTATGCCAGGGTATCATCCTCAGCAGCTGCCTGAACCTCCCCAGGGGTCCAGGTCGCGAGTGTCATCTAGGCAAGCTCCAAAGTAAGGGGTGCAGATTTTCTCATCATCCTCTGTAAAATTTTCAACAGGTCCAGTCAGGACGGGAGCGAGCACAGTACATCTCAACAGTTCATAGCAGGTTAGAAAATATAATCATGCAGTAAAGTAAGATATAGATACTGAAGGAAATGCAGTATGTAAACAGAGAGAGAACTGTAATAGAAATATCTACTATAAGTAGAGAGCTACCAGTGACTAGTGTTTTAGAGTACAAAGTCGACATGTGAACGGCTTGATTTGTATATGGCTATACTAAAGAGGCGTACATGGCTATTCTACTTTGGAATTGTTCACATGGCTATTTATACTCCCCTGTACCCCCAATTAATATACAAGGATCCAACCAGGTTATGTTATGATTCTATGTAACAGCCCCCGAAGGATAGTAAGCCCCCAAAGGGTGATAAGCCCCCAAAGGGTGGTACATAGTAGTCCCATAAATAGGATAAGGATTCAAAGAAGACTCTGTGATCATATGGGTATATGTCACAAGTGATCAAAGAACCAAAGAAGCATACTGATACGCCATGTAAGTGAAACGCACAGAATATAGAGTACCCCGATGCTCCCTGGAGGGATAACATCTCAGGGAGGGATCCATATTGTACTAATCCGTGTGACCAACGTGACAGTATCAAGTAAAGTAATTTAATACAGGAAATAATTCTAAGCAGGATATAAAATGATCAGAGAATGTACTCGCCTCGTATCTGAATGTCTGAAGTAAATGTACTGTCCGAAATGAGGTACCTGGCTCCTATTTAGAGCAACACAAGTCAAGATGTATACGTGGGATGATAAATGTAATTTGCGATGCGTCTGTTTGCTGTCTAGGTCAAACTAGACTAAAGTCAACATTTGGTCAACTCCAATCAATCACACTAGTCAAACTAGGTAAACTAGGTCAAGTCCTAGTCCAAACAAGTCTAACAAGTCTCACTAGGCCTAACCAAGCCTAGACTAGCTAGCATACACCATTCAAGTCACACAAGTCTTCAAAATACTAACTTAAGTGTACCCTCTCCCTATGCCATAGGCTAACCACATAGGCAATGAGTCATATAGTCTACATCACCCATATTTCATACATGCATATCATAAAAGAGAATCAACTAACCTATGTAAACCTACACACATGCATTACATTCATACATATCATTCATGCATATTGAGGCACACATTAGGTACCACCTTATCATTAAGCATACATTGTATGTCATTCTATATTACATTATATATATTACATGCATTATATTATACATTATATACATTATATTCATTATCTATTCCTACATTCATTCATACATTGTATTGTTCATAAATACATACAATACCTAGATGCATACATACATGTTTACCTACATACTTGCATATATACATATAGGTTTATGATATATATATTATTATACATTATAACATATATGTATATTCATATATATAGAGAGGGAAGGGTCACAATGTATGTGTATGAGCATATATATGTGTGTGTGTGTGTGAGGGTGAAGTTAGTGACAGGAAAACAGAGGGTGGAGTGGAGAAACAGTGTGAATGTGTAGAGTGTAGTGCACAGGAATGTGTGTTCTATGAGTGTGGACAGTGAGTGGCATGTGTTTGTTTGTGTAACAAAATCTGAAATTAGTGAATGGGTTGGTGTAATGGACCTAGGGGCTCAGGTTTTCAGGGAATTAGAATTTCAGTTTACATATTCAAAAATCTCAGATTATTCATTCAACAATTTAACTCATGAACCTTCAACTGAGATTTGAATCTCAGGTTAACTTCTCAGGTTAACCTTCAACTCAGTTTACATATCAAAACTCAATTCTCAGTTTTATATGATTCTCAGTTATCTTGAATTAAACCCATCTCAGTTTTGAACATCCCAAAGCCATTTCATTCTCAGGTTTCATATCAAAACATCATAACCTTCAACCCCTTTCTCAGGTTTTTACTTAGTAAATCTCAGTTTTCATTTGTGTATGTATTAGCAATGTGTGTGAATAACAGTGTGTGAATCTCAGTTTTACAAACATAGGAAATTCTCAGATTATTCATGTTATCACATTCTCAGTTAAACATTCAGTCAAGGTACCAGAACATATGAAACCCAATTCGATTTTCATAGCAAACCCAAACATGCATACATATGAACCTATCTATGTAAACTCATAACTCAGACATATGTGGATGAAATAACATTGCAAATTAGTCATGGAAAATACTTTGAAATCATATTTAATCTCAGAAATTACAAAACAGTGGACCATGTATCAGACATTGGGGATAATCACAAATCGAAGTCCAATTAATAACTAATATCCTGATTTAATGGTTGGTAAATAATTGTGTAGGTGTAAGAGTGTTGTAGGTGTGTCCTAGTGTCAAGAAACTGGACACAAACGTGTCCTAACAGAAAGAACACACACACAGACACGTGCATACAGTACAGCGTCGTACGGGCATGCCAGTGTCTCGTGGACACGACACAGGTCGAACCAAGACACGTGCTCATGTCCTGACATTTGCCAGGGATAGAGCTACATGCTCGAGTCCCTGATACGACACTACGACTTGTCCTGGTGGGACACGAAGCCCGTATCAGTAAGTTTTGTGCACGTGCAACAGTGTAGTGTAAAATCCGTGTACTCACGATTTCGTGTCCGACACGACACAAAGTGTCATAAAACTCGAGGGGGGGTCTGTCAGTGATGGCCCCCACCTCTGTGTCAAATTGCACGTGTCCACGTGTCCTACATAGAGAGATTTTAGGGTCGGGTAGCAGGGCATGTACACGGGGTGTCGTGCAGTGAGTTCGTGTCCGTTTTGGACACGGACACGACACGAAAGTCGACTCAGTCCTCACGAAATCTAAAGCACATGCATAGGGCTATAACTTTGTTTAATTAGTTTTGCAAATTAGTTAAATTTATTCTATTCAAATATTTCATCAAACACATGCACACATAACATGATACGTATCCGATACGGACACCAAACGGACACGAATCGACACAAAACCAATACCTACGGCTAAGGGACACCTAGGGCTTCCTATCCATGCAAAAAAAAATGAAATCTATGGAAGGAATAGGAAGTTACCTATATATGCAATTTGCATGAAAAAGCTTCAAAAAGGGGGTTTTCTTCTTGATGGCCAAGTGCTCCAAATTGGTCCAAACCTGAGATTCCTCTCCATGAACAGCAAGTAGAGGTGGATTAGGAACTGATGCAAAAGACTAGAGGGAAAAAGGAACTAAAATAAAGAAACTAGGGCTTGAGGAAGATTCCTATACCTTTCCTTCTTCAAAATGTTGAAACTCAATAAAGAGGCAAGAACCCTAAATGAAGAGATTATTTATAGGGGGAATAGCCCTAGGTGGCTGTTCATAAAGTGATAGTTAGGGTTAGGGTTGAGTCTAATAGGCTATGGACCTATTTGCACTAGTCATGGAACCAAATTTTAAGTATCAAGCCTATGGTCCAAATCACTAAGCCTTCTATCCAAGTCTTGATTCCTACATGAATAATCTAGATTAACTTAAGTTAGACTAGTGTTCTACCATGCTAACCAAGTCACCATAGCTAGAGTCAACTTCTAGGTTAGTCTACAAAGTCTCAACTAGTCAAGACTAACATAACACATAGCAATATTTAATTTATATTAAATTCACAAAAATTCCCATAAATCATAATAAATTCAAATAAATCCTAAAATGACCAAAATACCCTCTAGGCTAAAATTTACTAATTAAACATCCTAATCACATGGCTAGGCTCTAGGGCAGACAGTCTCTACGGTCTTACTAGTAATACACCAAAATCACAAGTCATAATTTAAATAGTTTTAAAATGATTAAAAATTACCAAAAATCATATTATTATTTAAATATCATAAATAAATAAATACAAAATTTCAAAATTACCCTCATTTGGAAAATTGGGTGTTACAATCCTACCCACCTTATAAAAATTTTGTCCTCGAAATTGAGATGATCGTACCCCCTTCTAGGTCAAACATAGTCCAGGGTTAATCACTAGTCAATTTTCTCAATATCCCAGTACTTGATTATCAGCTGGTCAACTTTTTAGGATTTTACCCATGCTAGCTATCTAAGTGTTGGTAACCAGAATCTAGCAAAAGAGAAACTCTATAATAGGCTAGCTCTTATCCTTCCAATCCTATCAAGTCACCCATAACCAAATACCCAAAATCTAAGCACACAATCCCAATACCACATATATATAAGCTCAGGAACAACAATCCATTACATATATCCTAAGTATATCATTTGCCATCTATCTATATATATAGAACTCTCAGTCTTAGGTGAAACTACAACTATACTCAAGAGCAGGCTCAGGTCACTGGGTGCCTCACTGGAAGGGTAAAGGAAAACAATAATAAATCATCAAGGTTGTATGGCATACTAACATCCTATACGTAACTGGTTGGTATCATAATAACAGAAAATTATCTGCAATGGGTTACTATTCTAGCACCAATGCTAACTATCACCTCTAGGGTACAGACACTCTACAAGTCTCCATATCTTTATACTATGAAGGAACTACCTATGAACAAGCTCTACAAACTAAATATCTCTACTCCTAAGTCATTTATAACAATCAAAAGGGTATGATGTTTTAAACCTTCTCAAGATACAATCTGTTAATCATATGCGTTTGTCCAAAATCATGTTGTCTAGAGTCTTCATCATGCTAGTGAGCAAGGCTACGATAATCACAGAGTCCTTGACTAAGGTACGTACCTCTAGGTTCATGGTATTTAAAATTTTCGTATTGCCGCATGCGACGGCAAAAATCTTAAATTCCCACACCCGAGAGATACATCCAAAATCTGACTACATGTCCTCACTATGCCAACTAACACGACTATCGAAGATTTTAGATCCCATGATTTAGGAGACCCAGCCCATATGATTTTTAAAGAAAAACAACATAACAGAAGAACAACATGACAAAATAAATCAATCAGCAAGGAACAGATGGAATCGGATTTCAAGGTAGTTATAAAAGACAATTTCGGGATGGAATTGAGAAGAACGGAACTTGCAGTAAGATCTCCAATGGTCTGTGCATCCTTGACTGTCCTGACGATAGCTCGCCCTGCTAGTTTCTCCTGATCTGCTGCTGATGCTGTATGAATCACCGTTGTTGAGAGAAATCAGAAATGACGAAAGAAAATCTCTGTACAGATAGAGGTGCACCTCCAATGTAGCAGAAACGCCAACCTGAGTCGGCACAACAGAAACTGCAATCTCGAGGCCCTGATGAACAGGACAAGGGGTGGCCAGCCTCTCGATAGTATCCCCCGAACCAGAGCGATAAGATCGTGTCTTCATAACCATCATGAAGACGGATCAAACCAAGAAGCAATTACTGAGAATGAAGCGAAAAATCAAGGGAGGACAGTTTATATTCAAAGGAAATCAATAAGCAGCAATTTGGATAAAAGGAATCGGATTAAGAGTTTTTTCTAATGTGATTGAGTACCTCAAAAATATCCTAATCCTATTGCAGGCTGTAGTGATACTCTAGTTCGAATACCACTACATAAACTCGACCTGCATGGGCCACCACTAAAAACGTGTCACGACCCGCACCCACTGTGAGGGTACGAGAGCGTAACAACGCCCAGCCTACGCCGCAAGTGTCGGCGGTAGAATGCTGTTCTAGGTCATGAACTATAACTAACATAATATGAATACTCTCCATAAGGAGGCCAACACAGAGCTATAACTCAATCACAATCTAGAGATAGAATATGGTACGATAAAATAGATAAGAGAATCCTCAACTGAGGTACAGCAGAAAGAAATAACAAAGTCTCAACATCTCTAAAATATACAACTCTGAAAATTAAGACAACAGCTAAACATAAAAGAAAGAACAGTCTAAGCTACCTATCTATGCCAGGGTATCTGTTGGCCCATTGGTCATATGGTCAACCTAATTTTAATAATTGATCAAACTCTGTCTGGATATACGGGACATCTCGGATTCTTGGACATGATCAAGATTGGCTATCCACTGTATTCAAGACCGAAGATCTGTTTGCCTACTCGAGTCTGTAATTCCTTATGCAATGTATTTTTTATTTTATTTGAGTCTAGGAATATGTTGTACACCGAGTCGTACTGGCAAATAGGCTACCCTCAAATAAGTTCAAAATGTTTTTAAAATGACCTCTCAAAAGGTTTACAAAAAGGTTTTCAAAAAGGTTTTCAAAGATCACCAAAAGCTTTTTCAAAACCCTAACTAAACCCTGACTTAACCCTGACAGAACTCGGACCAATTTCGGCCAGAGTTCGGCCAGAGTTCGGTTAGTGGCCATTGTGATTTTGAATCCTTGAAACTTGGTCCTCCTGCAGTTGCGGATTTGACCGAGATTTGCTCATAGAGTTCTGCACAAATTCTGCCCGAATTCTGTCAGAAGTCTGCCTTTGGAACTCCTATAAATAGAGAAGGATTTCTATCATTTCAACTCAATCATTCACTTTCAATCTTCTCTCTATCTAAAGCTTTCAGTCTTCCAAAGAGTTTTCTAGAGCTTTCAATTTCAGATCCCAAGCCAGTTACAATCCTCTAGTCAATTTGCCAGTGCGGTACGGTCTAGAAGTTTCTGAGAGATTGTAATCAGAAGGCTTGATTGAAGAATACCTCTTCACATTTGAAGTTGGACGAGTTCTTCGTATCAAAGCTCGCATTGTAGAAGTTGCAAGGACTTCGTAAGAAAACTTGCGGTTTTTCCAATAGTGGATTCAACTGGTAGCAAGAGTTCTACCGACTGGATTAGTCCTCAACAGAGGGATACCAGTATACATCGCTGTCTTTGCGTTTGCTCTCTTAACTCTGTCTTTACTTTATTTCAGTTGTGATTAATATTCTGTGATTGTGCTGCTAATATTTTTTAATTAGCATTATTCCGCTGCCAACTCTATTCACCCCCCTCTAGAGTATTACGATTTACGATTTCGTTCCTACAATTGGTATCAGTACGGGTGTTACAGGTAAACAAAGGTAACAGTGCAATTATTTATTCATTTTAATTAACTGTTATATAGATCACAGAACAACACATGGCAACTGTGAAATTCACAAGTGAAGGCTAGGCCACAAACAGACCCCCACTGTTTGATGGTACGAATTATTCATATTGGAAAACACGGATGAGTTTCTTCTTGAAATCTCTTGACTTTGATTTATGGTCCATTGTTCTTGATGGCTATCAGAAGCCACCTCGTATAAATGTTGATGGAGTTTTAGTTGAAAATCCTATAGCAGATATACAGAGGAAGAAAAGAAAAGGGCCAGTCTTGACGCACGTGCCATTAATGCTCTCTTTTGTGCTTTAGACAGAACTGAATTTAACAGGGTGTCTATCTGCACAACGGCTAATGAAGTATGGAAGCTACTTGAAGTCACACATGAAGGCACGACTCAAGTCAAGGAATCTAAAGTCAGCAGACTTACTCAAGAGTACGAGGCGTTCAAGATGAAGCCCAATAAAACAGTTACACAAATGTTCGAGAGGTTCTTGGATATTGTAAATCCTTTGTCCTCCTAGGCAAGATTACAGTAACCATGAAAAGATTCGCAAACCCTGCGAGCTCTCACCAAGAACTGGATTCCAAAGGCTACTGCAATTATTGAAGGAAAACGACCTCACAACTATGTCCCTCGAAGTACTCATGGGTAAGTACTCACCATGAACTGGAGCTACAAGATTTGAAGAGCCTGCACCAAAGGAGAAGACAATCGCTCTCAAGGCTCAGCACAGAAAAGCGCTGAAGATGACTCAGACAGTAGTGGATATGACGCTGAAGATCAAGCACTCCTAGCAAGGAAGTTCAAAAGATTCATGAGACATGAGAAGAGAGTCAAAGAGAACAACAGCAACAATTGGTACCATGAAGATGCTGTTTGCTATGGTTGCAAGAAGAAGGGACACATGAAGAAGGATTGTCCCACAAACTCATCATCAAGCAAGAAGAGCAACAGGTATGAAAAAGAGAACCTGAAGAGATCAACATCACTGAAATATGCCAACACGACATATGGCATGAAAGTGAAGCCAGCGACTCAGAAGACAACAATCAGAAGACGCTACAAACGTATGCTTTATGGCATCCGATCAGGTACCTACTGAACTGTAGTTGATACTTATGGTGACTTTACCTTTGAGCAATTAGGAGATGCCTTCAGTGACCTGATGACTGATTACAGGAAACTGTGTAGTAAGTATCAGACCGCTAAGAAGGTACTCAAAGAGTACAAAGGTGAAATAGGTAGACTTACCGACCTACTAGCTGAGGTTAGAAATAATATTAGTGAGTCTGGTGAGCTTTCTTCAATAAAGCTATTTACACGAGACTACCAAGTCATCTGAAGAGAAAGACAAAATTATTGACCAACTCAAGGAAGAACTTTCTATAGAGAAGAAAAGTCTTCAATGTGCACAAATCAGAATGGAATCACTTACTTCTGATTATACTAAGTTGTATGACACTTCCAAAAGATTGGAAATTAGGTTAGGAAAACAGCCTGAGCCTGATGCTTCCTTCTCTAACACGTGTCACTTACCGAAAAATCGGAACATTTCAAGCAAACACTGTCAGACCTAACCCTATAAAACCTTTACCCCAAAAGGTTAAGCCCAAACAAGATATAGGTATGTTTTTCTATACTAGAAAACCTAAACCTACCAACCATGCACACCACTCAGCTTTCAACACTCGACATGCACAATGTCATTATTGTGGCTCATTGGTCATATCATCTGATGTAGAATGAAAAGCTTGTTGATTTAAATGTTTATGCTTGGATACTAAAGCTAACAATTCAGGACCTACAAGAAATGGGTACCAAAGGTTTCATCTGCAAACTATTTTGTAGGTGGAACACCCTTCACATGCTAGAAGCAAATGGATCCTCGACAGCGGTTGCTCACGGCATATGACGGTGATGCTACCACTATTTGTAACACTGTCGAAGAAAAAGAAGGAAGGCTATGTCTCCTTCGGTAATAATTTAAAATGGTATATTATTGGTATCGGTGATGTTGGTAAGTCCCTATCCTGTGATTAAGGATGTCTGTCTGGTTACCGAGTTGAAACATAACCTACTCAGCATAAGTCACCTAACGATCATGGTTATGGAATCAACTTTGGCAAAGACAAATGTACTATAGTTGATAGCAACTGGTAGTACTATCTTTGAAGGTATCAGGGAAGACAATATATGTTTTCTATTTGTTAGAAGAAACTAACATTTCAGGTAGATGCTTAATGGCCAAGAGTGATGAGAGTCATGTGGCATATGAGACTCGGTCACGCTAATATGGATACAATATCAAGATTATTCACAAAGAAGCTAGTACGCGGTTTACCGGACATTACATTCAAGAAGGATTCGGTATGCAGTCAATGTAAAAGGAACAAAGCTACAGATCCA